>CALNHX010011023.1:0-35395 GCA_940337035.1 Agriotes lineatus
AGCTAGCGGCCTGTTCTTAAAATATTTCACGCATATACTCAGTCTAGCATATTCAAAATTTGCGTTACTCCACCACATGCGTTACGGGAATAATTAAAGTAGAACCACTTAGCTGGATGAAGTACGGCACGAAATGTAAAAGCAAAATTAGTCATTTCGGCATTGAGCGAAAAATTTGGTGGGCAACGACGGCCTACAATCGGCTAGAAATTTGCAGACTCGATGAAACAAGAACGATCGTGGGTTCAATTTAAGAAATGACAACAGCTTGAATTCAAGGAATGACTACGGCTTGAATTCAAGCAATCATGACTGCCTGTCTTCCAGAAAATGCATAACTGTGATAACTCAACACATCGTTGATGACAAGGTGGTATCGTTGTAAAACATTGGCCTTCGAAACCAAAGAGGTGTTTCCTACTACTTTCTTCGCTGTCCTTAGAATTTTTCCTCATTTGGTTTGGCTTTATTCTGTATAAATATAATGATCCAAGACTTTCATGAACCGTATCAAATACTCTTGCTCTAAAGGTGGTCTAATCGCTAACCTTCAACTGTTAATGTAAAGCTCGTACACTCCCATGTGCACCTGGCGTTCTTGGCCGAATTGCAGCGCTAGTCCGCAGTTGCTGCCCTTGATACCGTATTTTAGATTCGAGCTTTCGGTATTTGGCTTGGCTTGGCTTCCGTCCTCCTACCGAGTTGGACGTGTGTCTCACGAGTGAGGCCTAGGAGCTCAGCGAAAGGGTTTATGTAACTTGTATTGTTTCTATTTCTTTTGCACTATTTGAATGTTGTGTACAGTGATCCTCTACCGCTTTAACACCTTTGTAGCTTGCATCGCTTCATAATGTTGCGAGCAGGTACTGCTGAAGTTCCCTCACAACCCCGTGGGTTTTATATTTGTGACCAAACTCTTACCATATATTACAGGTTGATCAACGATCTCGATGGGTACCCTTCAGGCCCATTCGAATTCTCAAACTAATACAACTTATGGTTTTCATCCTCGAAGCCTAGTTTAGTCTTTCCATCACTTCTAGTCTATTGTTGACCTTGCTTAACGTAGTTAGAATAGGATAAATGGAACTTACCCGCAATATTAATCGAGTTCACGTGTGTTGAGGTCAATCTGACTTCTGTGTATATTTATAGAATAACTACCTGTACTTTGTACTGGCTTTGTATGCTATTTAACATGTAATTGTTATACTGTGGCATTAATACATCATCTTATTTATATTACTGCTACCTGGATTTGTGTGCTTTTTTTCAGGGCATTGTGCTAATTTTGAGTTCACGAATCCTCTGTGATACCTGGATACACTTGTTGTTATTTAAAGATTCATTGGCTTTTGCTATTTAATAAGTTTAGTGCTTATAATGAACTGCAGACCGTCTTCAGTGAGGTAGTATGGCCGGCAATTGTATTCACTCGATTTTGAAAAAATTAGCCGAGGAATCAAAATCTGGAATCAACTACTAAAATGTTTTGGTTAAAATAGTGTAAATGCGTACGTAATAACCAGATGAGTAGCGGGTTTGGAATTTGTTATAGAAATAGACCTAACTTCAAGCGGCTTTAGTAGGTTACGATACTAAACCTTTATCTAACGAGCAAACGGTTACTTTTGACTTTGTCGAACCGTTATGTGCAGCTAAAGCACATAATTACAACTGAAGGTAACGAAATTCAAAATGGTCGATTCAGTTTCTCCTTGCAGGTCCACCCAACGAATAACTTAATGAATCACTAACTTTAACCCCATACATTATAGAAGCACACATTTATTTCTTTTAGACAACCGTATTGATTTTGCTTGGGTAATAAACCGGCACGCACTGACCTACATTCTAACCCCAAACGAAACCACATGCTTTACAGGTGTATTATGGAGGTTCGAGACGCAGTTTTTAGGGCCGTTGAAATGGGGAAGGTTGGAGAAGCAATCGGGTTGTCGAATACATATCTGTCCTGCAGAGATAATTCTGCTCCACTGCTGAACGAAACCGCAAATTTCCATAGCAACTACTACCGGTTCTAAGCTCTAAATTGGGTTCAGTGATGAACTCTGGTTGAACTGATCTCGTACAATCGACCTTAAGTGGTTTATAAATTATTTATGGCTATCATGTATTAATTTTTAAACGTATTTAGGCAGCAAAACCGTTGTACAGTTGTAGTTACGAGCGTACAGTTTTGTCGTACTTATTTTCTCTTTACAGATAAAAATGTGCATTATATCATACATTTTAGAAACATGAAAATATATTGTATGAAAGTTCAATTGAAAATCTGTCTGTGTATATGATTCGCTGCTTTAAGTTTTGTAAAATATTTATTACTAGTACTAATTATTATTTTACATTGAAATGCCATTTAGTAGTGAAAAACAATTATTGAAATTTTAAAATGTTGTCTGGTTATGAACCCAAGGGGTTCTACAAGCAGACGACCTGTAGACACGTATTGTTCTACAATGAGATGTAGGAATTTAAAAAAATAACGGACTTCAAAGGTCTGAAAGTTGATGTCAAACTTAATGTTCGCCCTTTAGCGAACAGTTGTGCCAATGCACTTTGGACGCGATAGAATAAATTAAATATTTTTCCTCTTAAATAGTGAAACATCGTTTCTGAGTGGGAAAATAAAACTTCAAAGTGACGTTCAGTGCCTTTTATTTGTTTGAGCTGCAAATATGTTACGGTATTTTGAATTTGAAGGCACCTGGGAATTTATACGTGCACGCCTATGATCTCGTCTCGTGAGCGGGGATGCCTGCACTGAACGCTAACCGGCGACTAGAAAATGGTTCCGTTCACACGTCAGATCCGTACCCGATTTGAAACAAGAAGGCTGCTTGGAGCCAAGTACTTTGACTCAAGGCTGTTTATACTTTTGGGGAGGCTCTCGTGTTTTATTAGTTGGACTGCTTAATTTGTTGGAGGGGTTGTGTCGCCGAAAGAATTTGTCTCATCGACCGCCAAAAACGATTTGCTTTTCGAATTTGCGCTACTTCCAAATACTTTGCCGATGCGGATTTTTGGCCGCGTTGATTAACCCCGTGGGTCAGGGTTAATCGCAAATTCTCACCTAAATTTTCTGTTGAGTCGGCGACCATTTCTGTGGTGCGGTTGTCGTGTCAGGTAAAGCATTCCTCTTGCCCATGTGTATTGTTGACCCAGCAATTTTTTATGTATTTACTGCTTTATCTGGATAGCTTTTATAGAGTGTGTAGACGCTTCACGTTTATACCTCTTTTTTTCTAGTGGCAGGAGATTACCTGCTTCTACAATTGAAACTAAGGTTGAAATTGTTTTATATATTTGTATGCAATTTCTATCATGGAGGGCTGTGAATCATTTCACTTTCAATTTTGAATTGTGAACCTCCTAATAGGGTTCATAAATCAAAAGTTTATACTCGTAACGTCACTATTAGGACTTTTTTTTCTCAAATAAGGATAAATTGAGTAGCGGTCATCTCCAGCTGTGTACGGTACACGACGTTTGGACGACGGCAGGTGGGCGCCGGCCATTGGGCGACGGCGTTTGAGCGCCTAGCGTTTCGGCGCCAGGCGTTTTTGTGCGCCTGGCGTTTGGGCGCTGGAATTATTTTCTGCAAATTTTAGCCACGGGCTTTTGTAATGCTACTTTACATTACTTTTTAGGTTTTTGAATATTTAAAGTAACTCATGCAATATCGGTATTTTCACCTAATTTCACATGCATTTTATTTGTTCACCAATGTAATATATATATTTAATTTCACTTAATTTTTGATTTTATCTCTGTAACATGTCATATGTTTAGTTTTGTTTATTTTGTATAGCGCATGTTAATAAATTCGTTTTTCTTCGTTACTTATATTCTTGAGCTATTTATTTATTACCCACTATAAAGTCGCCAGCGTGGCCCAGCGGTTAGGGAGTCAGACTACGGTATTAGGGTACGGGGTTCAATCCCGACAACTGGCAACTGACGGGCGGTTCACCCAGTCGCTTTAAAAGTTGGGTACCGAAACCACAGTGTTGTGGAAGTAGGGAAGGTAAGGCAGTCGTTGAATGCCGGTAACGGTGTGCGAGATGACTGGGTTTCGACTGGGTTTCGCCTTGTCTCAGGCCATGTTCCTACATGAATGAAGTACCGGAACTTTACTTTTATAATGATTTCAGATATCAAATTTTTTTACTGAACTGATAGTAAAATTTACATTATTTTTCTCCTAACCGACGTAATACGTACATCAAATTTTGAACTGACCCTTGTCAGGCTCAAAATTGGCACCTAAACGCGGGCGGCTAATCGCTGGCACCCGACCGCCGGCGCCCAAACGTCTTGTTTCGACAATTTGTAGTCCAGTGGCGTCCGGAGAATTGTAATTACAGATTTTTACCTTCCCCCAAATTATGTCAGACCAAAATGCGTAAGTTTATGAGTTTATGTGTTGCATGCTGTGGTATTCATAGTACTCATGAATATCAACAATAAAAAATTAACGATTTTTCAAGTGCCGGCTGTGTGCCGAAGTGTTTCATTACTTAAAAAATTTCTTCATTGTCCATTCCGGTGCAGCAACAAGCCCCAAGGTGCAGATACGTGCATCTGCATTCGTTTCTCGAATATTTAACCTTTTCTACGATCATCAAAAATGAATATATTTGCGCATCGCTGTGGGTATGCGAAGACTACCTTTTACTAACCTGGCAAAAAACCTGGCTAGTGAAAAAGGGCATTTTGCGGACAAGTGCGCGAAGCAATATTGATGCTCTTGTTTGGCGGTGTTAGAAAAAATATTGTTTGTATATCGTCGACAAGAAGAGCATTCTGTGGCGCATTCTAATGATTTTTTTGCCTGGATCTAAAGGTCTGGGCTAAAACTGCCATTCTCATGTGCAGCAAAAGACAGTGATATACTTGATATAACTATTTTTAGAAATTCCATTACAGGGGAGTGGATTCTCAGTGTCTGACACAATACAACAGGTTGCGAGCAAAACACCTGGATAGGCATTTGTGTTAGAATTCGTTTCTTTTACATGCCACAACATTCCTTATTACTTCCCTCGTCTGAAAGGCTAAGGGAGTCTGTCTGTCTGTCTGTCTTTTGGGAGTATAGCTCAAAAACTATTTGTTGGAGGAAGACGATATTTCGCATACATAGTATATATCTACCTCGCATGAAACCGGTACAATTTCATACAAATATATACAGGGTGAGTACCTTAAAAAATAAAATGTTGTCTATTTTTGGGTTAATTTTGAAAGAGAAGGAAGTAATAACTTTCACATAGGTCAGACTTTACATTTGCGGAAAATAAGACTCAATCGATACAGGAAAATGCCACAAAAGAGTAACAACGTTTCAACAATAACACCCTTCTGTTCAAGAGTGACGCTCGCCGGACATATTTCGAAGAGGCTCGATAGCGTAGTTGGATTTATCGATGCAGATACGATTTCAATGCAGGGGTGCCGTTACCATCGCTCTGCAGATGCTGCGGGTTGAAACCCCAGCGGGATAATTTTTTTTTATTTGAAAATGTATTAAATTTATTAGAAACGTGAAGGTATTTTTACTCCTAACTTAATCTGATTTTTAAAATTATTTAGTGTCACAATGTCGACGAGAGAAGTTCTGGGTACAGCCTTTTACAGATTTTTTTAATATAGAGTAGTACTACAATTTAGCAACAAACCTATTAAAATATGGAAAAGATGGCAGCAGGGGAAGATATGTTGAAATTACTTGGCCACACAATATACTAAGGAGCAATTTGGTTTATTTCGTGGGTAACTGTCGTACCTAGAAGTTTGTAGCACTGTTGCTACACCGTGTAGAAATAAATAAGACAGGTTTTCTGTCTTTCTCTATCAGCATTACCCTAACAGGTATAACACTTTCCTTCCTAAGATGCAGTCATTGTTGTCTGTTTTTGTCTCAGTGCAACACATTTCGTTATGGTGAGTTTTCGCCACCTACGATTACTTTTCCAAAACCGCAATTTACGTTGCATCGTTTCGTTTCAAAAGACCCAGTTTATCAATTCCTGTGTTCCGCCGCAGAATTTCTGACCACGTAACATCAATAAAAAATTTGAAGTTGAAATATCGGACGCGTTCGGCCCATCGTTATGATAAATAGCGGTATTCTACTGGAATTGTTTTGTGTTTTCCTTGGGAGCGGCGAGCTTCTTTGACATCAGCGGAACAAAGTGTTTATAAAAGTGCGATTTATCAAAACCGCAAAAGTATTAAAAGAAGCGTAAAAGTTGGCCTATGCGACGAGGTTGCCGCTTTAACTATTGTGACGCGTTGTGGGTCTAGAATTGTAGTAAGTATCGACGTTGCGGTTGCGTGCATGGTACGACTCTTGAGTAAAATCAATATACCACATACCAGTCCATAACGTGGTCGTGGCATTATGACTGCTCCAGCTACGAGTATGTCATAAATTCATTCCTTTATTCAATATATGGGATAAAAATTCCGGCGACCGAATTCTTTAATTTGCCAAGCTTCGTCTGCCATATTAAAATATCGCGATTAGATATTGCATTTTTTTTAATATTCCGATAAAAACTTGTTCGGGATTCATAAAACTGCGACGAGCGAAACTCAGGATCGAGATTGGATATTGATTTGCACCGATATCACTCTTACGCCAAGAAAAATGGGGCCCGAATCAAAAGCTGAATCTCTGCGATAGCTATTTTTGGAAGCGCAGCGAAACTATTGCAGAATCCCAAGCAACAAGCCGAAAGAAAATGCCCGATTAATAAGCAATATATTGGCAGAAACATTGAAAGAATCTGCTTTACGCTGGCAGGACTATTAGTTTTGGTTTATGTGGATATAAGCTTTCTCATTGATTGCTCCCAAAATAACCGAACGGAAATGTAGATAGTCGTCAAATTATACTAAAAGTATCGAATTAGGTTAAGCCGATCGCCTCGCTTTCTTTACGATGTTTGGGGAAACTTGAGTCTTTACGGAATGATCATTCGAATTTGATCGAAACATGTTAGGTTTACGAAGGTTATGTAGACGGCATTTCCATAAATTAACTTTTGACTTATTACATTTTCCTGTGGGAAGATCAGGAACGTTTACATAACTGCAACTAATTATTACAGTCAGATACATTGATGGAATATGAATCTTATCAATAAATTCTAAACGGTAAGACTCGGTTAGCCCTCATCTTACCAACTGAAGTGCAAATACACTCCAGACTTTTTGATAATTTGCTGCCTGAGCTTTTTAGTAGTACGGTTGTGAATATTCTTGAACCGTAAGTTGCTCGAGACAACAAACAGTTTTTCGGATTTTTTATCATGTCTATCAACGATATTTGGAAATTTCCCGTGTTTGAAACTGTAAACACGCTCTTTGCCGGTGAGTTTCTAGAAATACCCTTCCTTTCACAATTCGTAAACTGTACTAGCCCAGAAATACTTAGTTCAGTTTACTTGCGTTACTTGTGTGGTTTTTAAACTCATACTATAATGGTTTACGCTCTGTTTGGGTTTATTCTATGGATGTACTTACGTTGTGTATGTTTTTTTCTGGAAATTACGACGTGCCCCGGCGTGCTCAAGTCGGCGAGAGGCTGGCGACCTTCGCTTTCCACACCGAATAGACGTCAACGCCATAGATCTAATACTCTGTATTCTGTGAACTGCCTGAGAAGTATAGTGAGACAAGAAGTGGGCGTAACCACGATCTTACTAACAGTTAATATAACTGCTGTGTAGCATCGTGATACGCTCGTCGAAAGAAGTGTTAGATACGTAGCCGGTGGTCCCACAATCTTACTAACAGTTATCATCACTGCAGTGTCGGATTGTTTTTTACCGAAATTAGTAGAAGTAAGACAAATAGTTGATGTGCACACAATCTTACTAACAGTTATTAAAACTGTGTATCGGATTGTGCTTTACCTATTCTAGTAAAAGTGGGACAAATAGCCGGTGCGCACACAGTTTTAAAAATAATAATGGTGAGGCACTAACACCCCATGAAGTTTGTCATCAACTTCTGAGTTTATTGCAGTTAGGAATTTCCTTAACCACGGGATGTGGTGTGCTGCTGCCTATGTCTGAAGCACATCCGTTGGACATGCGTTATCGCATGTCGCTTACTCCCGTATCTCTGATTCTGTTAAGTTGATATAGTTTTTACGGCATATTTTCCTACTCTTTGCTTCCCCGCATTCAGTATAACTCTAAATTTCCCGCTCATATGACGACGTTATGACTTCATTCCTAAATAAAAAGGTCTCATTGCTACACGGTTGCCTGGCAATAAGAAAGCGCCAAACTAATTTATCAAAGCGGTGGAGCTTCGAAACGACACACTACAGTTTGACGCCCACAAGTAGGGGCTCAACTTGAAGCCCTGCAATTTTATGCTCCAACGACGGGGCTTCAAATCCACCAACCACTTAAATGTAGGGTTACGTTGTTCCTGAATACGAAAAATGAATATATAAAATATAGTAAATCGATAATAGTTTTGTCAGTATTATTACAATGTATTATTAAGAAACAAAGAGTTCCAAATCGTATGTAAATGTACATTCAACTTGTTGGAAATGTTCTTTAGCAACATGTTCGTATTTCAATATTTTAAATGTCAAATGCATTTAAAAACTGTGTTTAGCTAGAAACAGTAGTACAGCACTACTAGCAATCTAAACTGGCTGAAGTTAGTTAAGATCTAGCGCAGGGATCTCTTTTACGGACGGTGTTGTTACTTTTATTAACAAAATTTCAAATTATCTCTAGATAAAAAATATACTCATGATCATTGTGAGGTGACGTATACAATGTAACATGTAACATGTGCACTGACGTTAAGATTGCATTTACTCCAAGATGTTTTTACTACTACAAGCAGTAAATTATTGAAGGACCATAAAGTTCATGCAGATATTATTTATTTCCAAGATGTTCCACTAAACATTTCTACAAGCACAGAGAGCAGCTAAGCACAGAGGCCATAAAGATGATAAATTCATCGCGCTGCTGCCTATGTCTGAAGCACATCCGTTGAAAATGCGTCATCGCATATCACTTACTCCCGTATCTCTGATTCTGTTAAGTTGATCTAGTTTTTACGGCATATTTTCCCACTTTTTGCTTCCCCGCATTCAGTATAAATTTAAATTTTCCGCTCACATGACGACGTTATGACTTCACTCCTTAAGAAAAAGAAGTCGCCCTCATGAACTTGCGTCGCTCAGCTTAGTCTAATCGAAGAAATTGAAGTGTAACTGGCCATTATTACCTCTAAATACGTTCTCGCCACGCTTGTTCATCGATTCTCGACTCATATTCCCACTATAAGCAAGCAAATCGACTATCGCGCCGATAATGTACAGATATGGCTCAATTTCAGATTTTCAAAGGGTCGTATACTGAGTATTATAGCACTTGATCTCCACACAGTCCAAATTCCAACGAGCTAATGAATAATCCATAAGATTCTAGTCTGCAGCATCAACTTTTGTGGGGGCAAGTTGGAAGCGTACAAGCACCACACCGCATGCAGTTAGCGGCAACGGCTTCCCTGCGCTCCAAAAATTCTTCATATTTCAGCTCATAATCAAGTTATTATTACAGTAATTGGGTTTATCTCGCTGGCTTCGTTTAGAAATTTCATGCACCGCAAGGGAGATGGGCAAATAACATAAACTGGTAATTTGATACTTTATGTGAAAATAAGGTTTTTATTTACTATTAAATTACTATTTTGAAAATACTTGGAATTCTAGAAGTAATGCGGCAGTCTCTTATTATTTTGAATTGTAAGTGGTAAGAGATTTTGTCCGCTTTGTCTTTTCTTTAACATCTCTGCACCGTGTATTAGGTAGCCCATCTCCACTGTATTTAATCGATTCATATTTTCCGCTATAAGCATACAATTGTCAATGTCATAGCATAACCCAGACTTTACCAAGGACCTCATGCAGTTAGGGTGTACCACAACTGTTTTATTTTTTTCAAATTTGTTATTAATTTCTACTTATGTAACACTTTTCCTAGCAATTACGGTCTTTAAAAAGTGATCAACTGGTCGTAGGATGGTTCTGTCGTCTGTTGATGTGATTAAAGTAGCTATAGAATTATCTACTGACAATAAACATGGATCAGCAATAGGTATGCCTATTCCTTCTACTTGCTTTTTCTACTCTTGCACCGTATAATTGGGGTATAACTTTAATAAGAGAGGTACCAAGCTACAGCCTTGTCAGCTTTTAGTTGGATATACAGATTGTCACAGAGTACCTCTGCGTTTAATAAGCGTTTCGTACGAATTAATTATTTGCCCTCTGTCTTTACATTTCTAGATCAGTTAAAATGAAACTCTAGTAATTACCTTAGCTCGTGGCTATGAAAGATTACTATCTGCCAAAACAGGAAGCTGGTCCACCCCTGTAGTGTTCTCCAGCTAAACCTGATTTCAAACAGTGAACAAGAAAATCCAATTTTTATACATCGACATGCAAAGCATACATCGAATCAAAGAAAACTAGTACTAACTCCTTGAAAAACCTACTGCTACTATCTATTCGAGTCTACACTTAAACCCATAACAAACCTAAAAAGAATACTCATAAAGCATTATTTAAAAAGCGCCAAAATAGCTGTCCTTATAAGGCTCACAAGAAAACATATTTAAGACGCATCTAACTAAATCCAGCCCTGTCCATAATCGCGTGCATTGAGCCCGTACAAGTTGCGTAGCTACGCGGATTTCACACAGCTGTATCAATTATTTATTACTTTAACTCCCACATTTCCTGAAGATATCAACTTGTGAATCTCTGAAAGTATGTTGACTATTGCGTCACATGCTGGCTTGCCCTCGAATTGCATCATTTAATCCTGGAAGGCATGATGCGTGGAAAATTACCACACTTAATGGTACAATGAAGGAATCCTACAATATTATCGCTGACTTTGTCGAAACTCGGCCGGCTGGCGTCACACCTTCAATGGACTCCTCGAAATAGCGGGTGCTTAGTAATTGGTGTATACACCTCGTATATGGAGCAAAATGCTTTCACTTGAAATGTAAACCCTGGCCGCATTTTAAAATAGTGTGCAGAAAACTATCTACAGCAAGGCTCTTTTAGACCACTTATGATACTTCGACTTAAGCAAACTTGCAAAATGCACTTTTGCAGATGCACATGCACCGCTAGCTGGGGAAAAGACCCCCGCTCTAATACATGCAAACTTTCAGCGCTCCCAACTGTAGGCTCCTCATGGAACACACACGCAAAATTTAACCGATGTCCGCATAGGGACAGACTCTACTTTTAGTTACGCAAGATTACAATATGTTAACCTAATTAATATAAAAAACATACCAAATACAAGTTGACCATATCTTTTCATGTGAAAATAACCACTACGGGAAAGAGATGTCACTGCTCATTTCTACTATTCTATTCCTTATATTCCTGCTGAGTGATTGGACAGAAATTTGTTGTACTTTTATTTTTCAGCATAACTTGGAATTCTACTTCAATATGCAACTATATCTGACTAGGTTTATTCTCATAGTTTGTTTCACGTAGAGCTGCTTATGCCGCTTGATGGATAGCATTATACATATTCATAATATACTTTTGCGCCCGATGCTGAATCGCGAATGTTGATGATAATATCCTGAGGATTTCAAAATAATAATATTTAATTAATCGGAGAACACAAATATGTATGTATACATATGTAGCAAGTTATACAAATACACTACAGAGTGGGCGATTAAGACAACTTGAAGCGCTAACAGTTATCTGGCCTGATATTTCCACAGATGATGTTAACAAACTGGTTAGAAATCACACGAGTTTGACACGAGCTACACGACAAGGGGACACTTTGTGTCGGAGGTTGTAAACCGAAAGCTGTTGATTAAACTGAATGAGGTTAAACTGAATGGTGAACGATAACTGACTAGAATGACCGCTGGCACTTCCTTGTCTGGTTCTTCACTTTTTCTCATTAACATTGTGTCGTTTTAGAGTTATCATGTTTACATTCGATCGATGTGACATACGCGACTTTATCTTAGAGGTGACAATTCGAAAATGTTTTTTTCGGATTTTAAGGACAAGAGAATCAATCGCAGCCATAAAAATATGCGGTTCTGCTTCAGAACAGCTTCTAGTATCTTTTTTAACACATGAAAAACTGATGTACCATTGAAAGTCTAAATGTTCACAAATTAAGGTGTCTAATTTATCCTTAAAGACTCAAAAAATACAGTAAAAATTGCGGGTACAAGGCGAAATGTATGATGGAACTGCTGGAAGAAGTCTTGAACACTGGTCTTTCATGGAACCCTAGACAGGCTGCAATATGTTACAGTTTTTTTCAACTGCATGTAAATTACAACTGAAACTATTTTATGCTATCTTGCCAATGGTATGTATAAAACATTCCAGAGAAACACCTACATTAATTAATTACTAACTTAAGGGGTGATATAGTCCTAGTGATAATGTATGCTAAAGTATGGAGTTGACCCTGTGAATGCGTTTGCTAAGTACGTAAAAGTATACAGCACATTCTTTTAAGATAAAGCTTCTTAAAAGGAAGCCTATATCATGACACATTGACAATATAATTTTCAAAAGTATAATAAAGTAACAACCATATCAAATACAGTTTATGTTACCTTTGTAGTCCACTACATTGTTCAAGAAAGTTGTGCAAATTATGTGCCGGCTGGCTTGCACAGATAATTGCCCGACTCAATAAAATCGCACATAAGGGTGAGTTATAGCCGTACAAGTCTATTTCCGTATTACATTCTGCTCTGTGTTGCTACATCCGCTCACTTGGAAATCGGAATTACTGGCGCTTTACGCTCGCAGCTCTAAATCACTGATCAAGCAGAAGCTCTGGAATTTACGCTCGGGACGTCTGCACACATTCATTATTGTTTCATCTAATAAACGGTTTTTGTGTACTGGGGCATTCCAGTTCTTACTGTGTAAATTTACACTGTTCGTAGCACGGTCACTGCTATATAATTTGAAATGTTTCGATTTATATTCTTTTATTTAGTAGCCACCATGAGGAATTTTTAAAAACAAATAATAGCTTCGTGAGTTAACTGAAAATTGAAAAATTACAACAGGATATATTTTTCTCTTTATTTGAAGTTCTACATTTTAGTGGCTGAGATTGGTTAGAAATCTGACATATTTTAAAATTGTTGCAGTTTGATGGTGATATTTAACAATGCGCTGGTATGGTGATTTTTTACGTAGATGGTAACATGAGTTATATAATTCTTCAAATATATTTTAACATTCTAAATTATTAGTAGAAACGAACTAACCAAAGATGTACCAAAATCTAAAATAGTAATTTTTCGAGGACATCAAAATTTAAAAGATCATTCATAGAATACTCGAAACTTGATATATTTATATTACAATTTATGGTTAAATGATAATATATTGTGTATCTAGGACGAAAAGGGTAACATTCCCGGACAACTGTGAATATGCCGAGCCCAACAACACAGGAGTCTGGGAATGTTGGTTTTTGTCCAAGATACACACACTATTTTTCCGCCGATCGATACGAGTAATTAAAAAAATTAGGAAAATGTCCCTTTTTTCAAAAAATATTCCCGGCCTTTCATAATATGTTTTTACGTATGGCTAATGCAAGTAATTTATGTAACAAACATTTTGAGCCGATTTCAGGTTACAGCAAATTTGGCTACGCAAATTTTAATGAATTTAAAAGTTCTCGTAAGCTAATGGATGTATCGGTTGTATTTCAGGACTCTTCGGCGGGCCCTGATTATTTGAACACCGTTTGCTAATTTTAGAAAAGAATCGCGAGCCGCCTTTACTGTAGCTAATCGGCTCCCCGATTCTCTCTAACGTATGTGTAATACGTCGTAAAAGAGATGCGTTAATCTGAACAGCGACCCATCCTACAATGCCAAACCAGCCTACAGAACAGGCTTGAGATCTAGTATTCATTTTTAGAAACTTTGTAGACAACAGCAAACGCACGTTGATTTAACGGAAATTAAGCTAACACTACTTAACTTATACGTAATCGATACAAAAATACGTAGCTGTGAAGTATTTGCCAAACCTTGTGTTTATATGCAATTTCCGACAACCAACAGTTGCCAAATCGGCCCCACGTGTAGCACGACTGAACTTTGTGTTTTATTTTTTCACGTATAAACCGTTGACGATTATAAAATTTAACAAGAGATATAAAAGTTAGATAATTAGTTAGTCCTGACTGTACAACAGCGACATCAAATCATAAGGAACCAGATTGTAGTTCCTTATCATAATAAGTCATGCACCAAATATGAAGCGAGAGGCTCAACGAGCATTACTAGTTTTCATTATACTCCCCGAATGTCCCCTTTCAATACATTTTCACATAGCTGATGGTAGTTGCGTAGAGCTTTTGGCTTTTCAGATTGTCAAAATATTTCTCCAGAACAACTTTAAAAAATTATAATCTCAAGATTTATACGTCTTGTATGAATTTTAAACTAGTTGGTAAGTTGCTTCTTTTAACAAATACATTCAATTTCAGCTCCAACCTGCCACCACGCCAGTCTGTAAATACAAAAAATACATATTTAGGGATTTGTGGAAAACACTTGCCATTTATCTTCTCCGCGCTTGAGCATCCGCGGTTTCTTTTTTAAATTTCCATATCATTTCCTTGTGTAAACCTGCATCGCGCTTGGGTGCCTGTGTCAACATCAGCACTGGAACAAGGCGTGCTTGAACTTAGAAATATTTGCTCAAAAATAAAACATCTGCAGCTAAATACTTGCAATTTCCATTTCAGGGGACCGAAAGCAGCAATTACAATTCATCGTCACGCTTAAATACAGGTTGTGCATTTAATTATGGCAATTTTTTACGTTCTACTGGCGCAGCCCGATGTTAGCCCAAACAGCGAAAATGGTTGCAGACTTTTACCGGCTTTAATTCAACGTGAAATTGTTCACTATAATTCACTTTAAATTTAATTAGAATCGCAAAGCTCACTGCCAACGCTCAACGGAACTGGCTTGGACACATCTGAAGTCGATGGCTTATTTAACGACTCTGCTCACTTTACACTAATTTGACCTCTTAAAATACCGGAGTAAAAGTTGTAATTAATCAGTTGACTAGATCTGACCTCGGTAAGTTTATGTTCAGGAATCCTCATGTGAATCTTTTATTACATGAACAACAGCGTTGACATATTTTCAACGATTATATGTTTTTAAAGAATTTCATATCAATTTATTGTATAGGTTGGAATAGAAGTTATTTTAGATTTTTTTAGCATTTCACATACAGTTCGTATACCACCGAAATGAATATTTTGTAGTCTAGCTATTTTGAATCACTTATTAGTAATATACTAAAAAGTTGTACTCTACGATTTTTTCTGGTATTTAAGGTCACGATAATAGCATCATCTGATAGATTGGTGTTGGTTTCTAAGTGGTCATTTATTGAGTATATTTAGGCTGACTTCAGTAAGCGATGCTCTACGGAATTACTGCCAAGAAAAATTTGTATTTAAAGGTTAATTTTCTAAGCAGAGCTTTTATTTCGCTAGAGAAATATGTATATGTGGTGGATGGCCTTTAAAATGTAAAGTGGTTTAAGCAATTTCACAATTGAAAGATATTTTAAATTTATAATCAGCCAATGGTAAGCTTGATTAATTTGCAACCGTTTGGTGGTGAGATTCTGTGTAAAATTTAAACGATTTCTGTCTGTCGGTCATTCATAAATTTGGAGATCAAAAATCAAACTCCGTAAACACGAAAGTTTTATTTAAGTATGTTTCCATAAATAGAAAAAGTTGAATATATATTACCCTGTATAGATAGCAAAAATTTATGCCAAAATTAATGGAAAATATATGAAAACTACATTTCAAAGGTGTGTCAAATCTCTTCGCTTTTTAGAAAAATTACATATTTTCTGAGCAGGCAGATTTCCTCGATGTCACTATATGTGCGTTTCAAGACCTTTCATATACCCTATCCAGCGAACTGCATTATATCCAAAAATAAAGGGTGTTCCATATTGTCAGCATAAAAAACTCAACTCCAGCACAAACGACACTACGCAAGAAAACTTACCCCTTCTGCAAAGTCAAAAAGGTTCAGCTATTCCAAATAAAACAGCCCAGAAGAAAGTGCAGAGATTGCGAATCGGCACAGCAAACTTACGTTCAAACCTCTTTCGGTTAGAAGTCGAAGTTCCGGCCCTCGCTTACTCAATGCCAGCAATGGCCATTGACGCAATCAGAAGAAAGGAAGCAATAAACATGATTTCTGAAGCGTAGATCTCCTACTAGGTAGACAATGGGTCATTGTAAGCTCAGAATGGTACGAGGCAGTGAGGGATCATAAAATCCCTTCTTCTTGTATACCAGGAAGCTATATATTGACAGACGGCGTGGCGCCAGGATATTACGTTTCTACATTGCTTCTCGAGATCGTGTCCGAATTTCTTACACCAAGTAAGATCAAGGCTGATGACTAGGCTTCGTGTATATAATTCTCTGTATTCATGTACTCTAGATATTAATGTAATTGCGATATATGTATGTACAGATGCGTTAGTAGTGTCTTGTGCTCCCAAATAAGTACATAGGAGTTTTGTTGTTCCATCGGTTTTCATTCGTCGACGCTTAACCTACGTGTTCCAATAAAAGCAAAGCTGATCAACCACAGCATAACATTACCATATGTTTGTAAAAAGCATATGTGTGTTACAAATTTTGGAGGAAAGTACAGTGACATTCAATTTTATATTTTCCTACATTGGGTACGTTGTCTTACTTAATCTTTTAAAAACGCAATACTTAGGCATACGAGTATGCTAATATATACGCACACAGAAACTGCCATCGAAACGCTATCGTCGATTTAAATTGCCAAATTGTATATTATATGGACTAGCGTGTATGGTAAAACTACATTTTTTCTAAATTAAAAAAGCGAATGTAGCTTGACGAATTCCAAGAGTTTCTTTGAAACTTCTTTGTGGCGCATCAATAATCATGCTACCTTTTGGGTATTTTGCTACACAACAAAATGAAAAATATAAAAAATATATATAACGGAAGTAGATTTGTTTTCCGAAACGTTCATGTTATAATATTGTTCATTTTGTAGTGTGGCAAATACACAAAAAGCATGATTTCAGGAGCTTCTATTTTGAAATTCTTGACTTACACCCAACCCAATCACTGCAACTGAAATTCTGAGTGAATTTACATAACTTTACATAACACATTGACAAGCAGTGATGCAAATTCCTAAACTCTATAGCAAACCTATTATTAGTTGACTTCAGTAACTTTTACAGTTCGAAAATATTTAAATTCAGCCTTATATGAATGTTCTTTAATCTTTATTTGCTCTGCATGTGCTTGTGTTAGGTTATAATATGCATTTTGATCAGAGTAATTAAACATTGCCAGGTTATCACTTACTGTGCACATATACAGTGTGCCCTAGGATTGATGTTACAAGAGGTGAGATGGACTAAACATTTTTGAATTTTATTTTAAGATTGTAGGATTAGGTCCTGCTTGGTCTGAAGAGTATTTTAAGAATATCTTCAGTTTTTGAATAAACAAGTTGCCCTTGACAGTGAAGCGAAAGCTATTTTCTGTTCAGGTAAGCTATACTTTTTAATCATAAGGCAAAATTTTACCAAAAAAAAATTGTTCAGCCTGATAAATTATGACCCTTGTAACATCAATCCTGGAACACACTGTATAAATATACTATGTGATATGCAAAAATTTTCGTTACTATCAGTAACAAATCTGAAAAGTGTGCACGACTAGATACAGTGAGACACGGGCTGAGTTCTGCACTGAAATCGTAGCTAGTTATACATAGTCTCCTAAAACAGCAGCAATACTTTAGAAATCAATTGGGTAACCCATTTCCAGTCATAAATTCTAGAAAAACGTATATCCTAAAACATACCGTTAACGAGTTATATATCTTGACTATATAATCGGCGAGTAACATTCATAAAGGCGAATTTACCAAATAAACTGTTTAAATTTAACTACTATTACTACTATTCACAAAAAAATCGAAATTCTCTATATTGCGATCGATGCATAAGGCTGCCCAACGTAAAAGTGATTGTTAGGTTCTTAAAAGAATTTGTGGGTTATTGCTATAGTATCTGCGGCTTGTAGTATTCTAACACATAATTCCTTCAAAGTGTGTACTTCCGTAGCATGAATTAACTACTTCGTCTGGCCCCAGACGTAAACGTCCGTGGGAGTTAGGTCTGGCGAACGCGGTGCCCATGCCACTGGACCGCCTGTTCCAATCCATCTCACTGAAAGATGTGTGTTAAGTCAATTTCTAATGCGTAAACTTGCATGAGCGGGTACGCCATCGTGCTCGTATAACAAACAAAAAGAGGCATTTTCATATTTAATGGCGAAAATAAAACAACAAGTGTCAATTTTCTCATAAACGTTGCAAGTGGGAATAATGATTGTAACATGCAGTGTTATGTTTTAAAATTGTCACTGACAAGTTAGTTTTATGACAGTCAAGAGTGTTTTATTTTCGTCATCAAATATGAAAATGCATCTAGCATATCAGTGTGTTTTCAATTACTCTTCTTCCTCCAAAGTCCGGTCCAGTTGCCCAAATAACCCAAAATGTGGATCAGCTCGAAGGACCAATGTAACCTTCCGAATTTCCAATTTGAAAGGTAGAATTTTATAGTATTGTAGCACCAGGTTGTTTCTTGACAGGAGATGGAACTTTTTGGTTGCTATAAGATGTAACGGGGGTAGGTCAGGTCTTACCAACCCTTTACAGACAATCTTAGCCTTAGTCTATCGTTACAAATGAAAGTACTTTCATGGTTTAAAGTATATTGATTTAAATTAATAATACAGAGGCTGAGACTATACGATTAAATGTGTGTCGTGTTTTTAACCTACTGTTAACATAAACTAAAAAACACGATAGCATGCACTTATTGTAGCGTAATAATACACATTGTTCGCAATGCGACCTAGTGCACTTCGCATAAGGCGAAATGCTTGCTGTACTAATTTGTAACTTGCTCTAGTAAGTCGATAAAAACTGCCGAGTCTTGTTTACCAACACTTATCTGGCACGCCTTAAACTAGTTCTTGTAGCCTAAATACATGCACCTTTGTGTTTACACGATTTTAGTTTTACACTTTCTGTTAACCCATGGTCAAACATAAGTTTGAACACAATGACTTGTAGATAGCACAACGGGCCCACCTTAAGGGCTTGGCTTGTGTGAACTTGGTTCACTCTTCACCCAAAGATTAGAAAACGCGCTCCTATTTTTATGGAGCTCAATATGTTTAAGCTACATTAATTTTCCTTTTTCGTAAGGTGGTGTACTAAATCAATGGAAAGGGGGGGGGGGGTTAAGCTTAAGAAAAATGATTGCTTGCTTCAAAACAAATTCTATCTTGAAGGTACGGGGATAATTTCTCGAGGAATAAAATGGGCGTTTTACCAGCAAGATCTTTTCCTCGGCTACAGGAAGTATTTTAAACTGAAAGACTTGACTTACCTAGCATAAATGTATTTCACTTCACAAATAAACTTACAGGGCATGAAATTTCGTATTAATATATTAAGATAACACACTTTAAATACATTAAAGCGGTTATTTCACTTATGGCGTTGCTGTACTCCCAATGAGAAAGCACTCAACACTTAGAGTTTTTAAATACCATAAAACATGCACTTTGACTGATAGGACACAGTCGGTATGCCGGTACTTCACAGAATGCATTACTTAATCGATTGGAATTCGTTGGAATTACATGGTTTAATTGGTGTTGGTGACAAAAACTAGTGTAACTCAGCCTTCTTCTGGGGAAAAACTCCCAGCTCTAGTTATCGGGCTCCGACGGAGGAAAGAGGGGTCTTTTAGAGCTATGTCGCAGTTCAGAGCGTCGATATACAGGAACGTTAGGTGACGTGTAATGTTACATGCAGTCTGCATGTCACATGTATATATATATATATATACAGTGTGGTCCATTAAGTGTGCAACAAATGGGAATTTTTTTTATTAGTTGTACAATCGAAATTTAAATATTGCCAAAAGTTAGTGCATGTTTGATAACCATATCAGATGCCCTTAGAATGGCTTCAAGTCAAACAATATACAGGGCAGGACAAAAAATATGAAATTCGTTCAAGAACAAAGTTACCTTATTTCAAAAAATATAGCAAAATTTTATTGAGAAAAGTTGTTTAGAATCAAAAGTTATGCTCAAATACAAAGTCACGGCCTCCTATTCGAATTTTGATTCTTTTTCTTGTAAAATTTTGTATTATCTCCGTATGATACATATTTTTATTATTCTGATTTTATTAACAGTTTTTCATATGTAAATTATTATTAGTAAAGCATTTGCCTTGTTAAAAAGAATATTTGCGAAATTCTAAAGTTCTGTTAAATATCGTTGCAACAAACATGAAGTGGACGCTTACCTAAAAAAATATAAATCCAAGTAACTTTTACAAATACGCTTCAAGTTGCTAAAAGTTATTTAAAAGGGATGTGGTTGTGGCTACTTTAAATACATATAAAATAAAAATAATAAAAATATGTATTATACGGGGGTAATACAAAATTTTCCAAAAAAGAATCAAAATTCGAATAGGAGGCCGTGACTTTGTATTTAAGCATAACTTTTACTTCTAAACAACTTTTCTCAATAAAATTTTGCTATATTTTTTGAAATAAGGTAACTTTGTTCTTGAACAAATTTCATATTTTTTGTCCTGCCCTGTATATTGTTTGACTTGAAGCCATTCTAAGGGCATCTGATATGGTTATCAAACATGCACTAACTTTTGGCAATATTTAAATTTCGATTGTACAACTAATAAAAAAATTTACCATTTGTTGCACACTTAATGGACCAAACTGTATATACAGGGTGGTCCCCTTTTTTGTAGCAGGACTTTAATAGTAGACAGAAAAACTTATTTAAAGGCGAAAATTTCATATAAACATAGGCCTTAAAACTCTTCGTTTTAAAGATACAGGGCGTTCAAATTTTCGAAAAAATATTATTTTCTTTTTACAGTATCCCAACCAGATGAGATAATTAAACTAAATTTGGTGTGCAGCTCTATCCTAAATGGTACTACATTCTGTGACAATATCAAAGCCCTCGATCGACCAGTGGCGGAGATGTGGGGTTTCGCAATCAATAAATTTAAAAATTCACTAGTACGACCCTGTTCAAAATCGAAATTGTTTAGCTCTTCAAAAAAGCGTTTAATTCTCTACAAAAAATACCTTTTTACATTTCCCCGTATCTCTTTCGGTTGCGTAGCAATTTTTAATAGTTTGGTCAAATTCATGTTTTTTATTCAAAATAAACTCGAACTAGTTTTGGGGTAGAATATTCTAATTAAATAAGTTACAATCTTTATTACTTATTACTAGACATTGAAAATAAAGTTCTTTAATTTCTTCTTCCTTTATTAGCATAAGTACGAAAAACGGCTCGCATTTCCTTATTTTGTAAAGAAAAGTGAATATTCTACCTCAAAGCTAGTTCGAGTTTATTTTGAATAAAAAACACGAATTTGACCAAACTATTGAAAATTGCTACGCAACCGTGGGAGATATGGAGAAATGTGAAGAGACATTTTTTGTAGAGAATTAAACGCTTTTTTTGAAGAAATAAACAATTTCGATTTTGAACAAAGTCGAACTAGTGAATTTTTAAATTTATTGATCGCGAAACCCCACATCTCCGCCACTGGTTAATCGAGGGCTTTGATATTGTCACAGAATGTAGTACCATTTAGGATAGAGCTGCACACCAAATTTAGTTTAATTATCTCAGCTGGTTGGGATACTGTAAAAAGAAAATGATATTTTTTCGAAAATTTGAACGCCCTGTATCTTTAAAACGAAGAGTTTTAGGGCCTATGTTCATATGGAATTTTCGCCTTTAAATAAGTTTTTCTGTCTACTATTAGTCCTGCTACAAAAAAGTGGACCACCCTGTATATATAAAAGATATCCAGATAGTTAATTTAATAAAGTTTGTGTACAGTCGTTGGGTTGAAACTGGTTACTGGTAACCAAAGAGAAATAATAAACAAAGCAGGGAGTTCAATTTTATATTTGACTCGAGACGGTCATATTAAAACCGATGGTGGTTCAATTCCCACCAATTGGCCTTTCTAAACTGGATTTATTTGAATAGTTATTACACAGGAAGTAACTAGTAATAATATAAAATAAAAATTCACTGTCTAAAGAGTCGATATAACTGAAGTGTTTTGATTTGAATGTTGAAGTTACATTGCAAAGCTAATAACTTGCGATATAATTAAAGTAGAGCCAGTGATTACGTGTGTGTGGTGAAGTTATGTCTGAAATTCTATCTGAAAGATAAAAATCGTATCCTAAGAGCTTTTTGGAGGGAAGTTCAACTATCCAAGTTCCTCTAGCTGTCCTGTTTCATTTGATGAGGGGATTACATAGTCTGCTGATCAGGTACCCTAAAGCGACGTTAAGGTCAGTGACTGTTTTATAACCTTTATCGAACAATATTTGGAATATTTCAAGGAAGATTAAATTGCGTATATATATATAATATTAGTAAAACTGTATTTAGAACTTAAGAATTACTATTAATTATGAAAATTCAATAGTGATCTGAGTACTCGGCGAGTTTTATATATTATATTTGGAAATGCTACCTTTTTGGTTTAATTTAAGATTGGGGTTGTAATTTAGGGAATTTGGGTTTAAAAAGTTATGTGAAACAAACAAGTCTATCCTTACGTCAAAGAAACGTCATTCTACATATATAACTGTCATTGATATATGTAAGGTATCAATAAGGGACCTGAAAATAAACTATAATAATCACTTTATTGTAATTGATTATTTCAGTAATTATATATACTTGTTATTAAAGATCACCATTCAGCTGAGGGTCAGTAGTTTTCTAATAAGTTCTACTGACTATCCGGAGCAATATTAAATTAGTTATCAAAGTTATAACTTGACAAGGTTTTTGTGTCAAATATTGACGTTTATGAGGTAAGTTAATATAATATATCACACAAATTGTAAGAAAAATTACAGATGGGACAAAGAAATTCTCCCAAATATCCTACTAAAAGTATAAATGAAATTTCACTGTGCAACAACGAGACAGAAAATTAAATATTAGAGTTGCAGGTCTTGCTTTCGGAATTATTAAATGTGATAAGTGATAACTTTGAAAGTGCTTCTAAAGACCGTCGATGATGCTAAAATAGCTGCTGAATTGCACAACACGTTGAAACTAAAACCACTATCTGCCTGACAACAACCGTGTGCTAGACCTCTATACTGACTGATGGTTTCTGCGACAAATTGTGCCTGCGCGTAAAAGCCAGTGGCGGCGGTTAACTTTTTAACCAACCTATGAAAATGCTTAGAATTTTCTCCCATCTCACAATAATTTCATATGATATTTAAAACAATAAACGTATAGCAGTGTTAGAGATAGAAAGAAATTTAGAAAAAATTTAAACATAATCAGAAGAAATCTACGACGAGTTTTATCCACAAAATATTAATGGAATCGATAAAAAGCAGCAGAGGAAGAAATCTGATTAATACACATTTAAATAATTTGTAAATTCTGCAAAGTTGATCTACACGCCGAACTGAACGATGTAAAAATAAATGAAGTACGGATATGATGCAGGAGAAGGTAAGGTGTAAATGCAAAAATTTTAAGTATAGACTCAATTTACACCAAAGTGTTTGACTAAGAAAATATCTCTTCAATCTGGCTAAACGCTATAATATTTTTTTATATTCAGTAATCTATACTGAAAATTTAAAAAAAAAACCCGTCAATTAATCTCCTGACGTAAGAGTATACAAGTTCTTGTAAGAAATAGTAATATAGGTTCAACCGACCATGTAGCGCGTACCAATGGAGTAGCAAATTATTTAGATGGCATCCTTAGGGAATCAAAAGTAAAGAAAATTGGAAAAACTTAAAAAGTTTTAGGGAAATAGAAACACAAATAAATGCAGGAAACAAATTGGCAGCAAAAGTGTCGACATTTTTAGAAACTCAATACAGAGAATAGGGTAACCATATTTGAATGTAAGCAAGTTATGCACCCACAACTGCCTCTATCAAAGTGTTAGGAATTAAGCAACAGGAAATGGACGAAATTGCGCAATTTGAATTAAAAGCCATCGATGTCGCAAATTAATTCTATCAAGCTTTTCAATACATAGGTAGTGAACTACGAGCTCTATATTTGAAACGACACGATTAGCCGCGGCCACGAAATCGAAATTATAGTCAACATTTCAAACAGGTTCAAACTCGAATCGCCAGCTTGAACGACCGGAAACTTAAGGATTAATAGGATCGTGTAACCGGAAGTCATCCGAGAATTGCTAATTGCGTTGTAAGCTCAAATAGGGTGGGTCGACATCTTTAATTTATGCGCACTGCTTCGCGCTGGCCCGCCCCTTCCGTTGTCAAATCGCTAGAAGATAATAATGATACAATAAATAAGGAAACACCGCAGGCAGTTATTTACGTGCTGTTAATAACGCCGAAAACTAATTGGTTATTTCTCATGTACCTGTGCTGTTGCGGTGGTTCTTCACTGATGTAACGTGGAGAACTTTTAAATTGTTTAGAGAATACATTTATTGAGTTTAATTGTAAGACACCTATAGTGTTCAACAGATACTTAAACCAAATGCTTTGCCGCTACTATCAAGTTAATTCGCTTTCCGCATTGTCCTTATATCCTAACTATTGAAGCATCGGCCTCTCCTCTATGAGAAGGTTTAAGGATAGAAACCCCTCAGTTGCCAAAGCCGGATTGGGAAATCGTAATAGGCTCGGTGCAAAATTTTTGGACGCTGGAGTCCATAGAAATTGAGCTAAGATTTAGTGGTCTAGAACCATAATCTATAAAACAGGGTCCCCTCAAATGCTATGAAGTTGAGTAATTATCATACTGTCAAGTTACGTAGTTATCATATTGAATTTAAACCATTTCATTTAGAAGCTGCTCTGTCACGTTTTTAGCATGATTTAGTGTTGGATGTCAATCACGTGTTTTTATATAAAGATATGCAGATATAGATTTGTCGCTCTATCACTGGTATTGGAAGACATTTTTGAAGCATTGGTCTGCTTATTCAAGATTGATTATAGATAAAACTAGCTTCAATAGAAACGGTGTTGTGAATTTCCATTATACTTGGCTAGAAGAAATTCAATATAAAAGGAATAAGAAAGAATTTCGTATAACCGTATGGACAAGGACACAACATTATCTACATTTTATGAACTACAGCTGTACTATACTCGCATTGATAAAATATATTTTTATTATTCCACAAATATTAAGAAAATATTATGTTGAGATGATATTCCCTTGATGATAATGGATTAATGCAACGTGCTTTTCGGCCATTTTTAATTACTGTATATCCACCGTCTCTTTCGTAGATTGATAATCAAAATTTCTGAGGATACGTGGTCGTATCAATCCCGTAAACTGGTGCTGCTGCCTGTAATGCGAAATATATTTCGTTTTACAAAAATAATCTACCAGGACGTAATGTAACATTGTTATATTAAACGTAAACAAGGTTAAAGAAGATTCTCGAAGGTCATCTATGGGCTATGCTCGTATCAAGTTAATCTTTATTAGTAGAAATCCTAAACGCATGATATCGCATCGCTTGCACCCTAAAGAAACTAAATTTTGATGTTCTGACGGTAAGTCGTTCAATTCCAAATGGTGATTAGTGCACCCAGATGGGGATCATCCCAGAAAATAGGTTCTCTAACGAACTGTGTGTAGAACCTTACAAGTACATGCAGAGAAAAAATATAAACGCGGTTATATTCAGAAACATAGAAAGCAACACGCATGGAATCTAATTATACTAGGCAGTAACTTAGCTGAATGCTATCGTAACTAATCCGTTTCCGGACGGGGCCGCTGAAGAACCAGTTTCTGATAAAAATTGGGTTAAGAGGGGACGCTTCAAGCTCTAGAAAAACCTAAATGGTTGGTTATCGGCAAGCAAAGACAGCCAAAGAGAGGCTTGGCCCCAGTTCAAAATTTCTTTCTAGTTCTTCATTTTTAGAACGGTGTGCCTATTTATTATCTTAATGTAACTTTTAACGGTTCCATATAAGTACTGTCATTTTTGTAATTCCTTACAATATCAATCATTCTCAAAGGTGGTTGTTACTACGTGACCTATACAACAGAGAGTGGTCATCTAGTTCAACTTGTAGCGATAGCCTCCAGACAAATTTTTGGCATACAAATAATTTTAATTTTTCAAATTTCCACATGGCTATCTTGCTACAGTTTACCTCGGTATTTTAGTGCACGATTTAAGTGGGGTCACGTGGTGCACCTGGTGAACACTTGGCGCAGCATGAAGTGTCGAGTTTTCAACAAATCTACCAATATGGACACCGACGATAATCCAGGTGACATCCCCATCTTCCACGTAGCTTATTTCGCCCACCCTGCATACCATAGCTAGAAACTTTTAAGGAAAGTTACAAGTCTGGGGCGTTGCACACTACAGGAATTATTCGACTCCTGGCGGCGCCCCGTACAAGTCCAGACTTTCACTGTAGACACGAATTCACGAAGTTGCCGCCGAGGTAAACAAATCCGAAGCGCCCGTTACAAAATTATAGGAGCAGAATCTGCACATAGGCGAACTAACGATCAATTTTATTTTCTATACAACACAGCAGTTACTGACATCGGTAAAGTTTGTTTTGTTCGGAGGTTTAAAGGTTAGCCATCTTTAAAACCATTGCTGGAGGAGAAACCAGGCATCACCTATAGGTCATCACTTGAGTACCATGAGCCACATAGGTTGCAGCAGGTCTTAGGCGTTTAGCCGTCCATCCAGACTCGTACATAATTTTAAGATTTTCTTATAATTTATTAAGAACATCATCTTATTTTGTAATACAAGAATATTAATATACGTTAATTTTCAACTACTTTTCTTTGGATGTTATCACAGTACTATGGCCGAAGCATAGCTATCCGAGGCACAACTGGAGAAATAAATAATTATACCCGTTGTGTTAAATTTTTGTAACGCCAGAGCAGAGACGTTACAAACTACCTTGCCCGAACAACATCGTCAATGCGAGCGCCAGTTTATTGACCATAAAACATAATAATGTACAATAAATGTCTATTTACATGCTATTAGTACTACCGAAGCATAGTTGATTATTTCCCCTGAAACATACAAAACAAATGGACTTGATGATGAATTTGTAGGATTCAAACAAGTAATCTGTATTGTATATTTAAATAACCGCCAAAACTGATTAATTTCCCTTTATAGTCTAACTTAATGACATGGACAGACAATTTTAAGTAAGCATCTGTTATTAATAAGGAATAAGATAAATATATTATCTTATTCTGTAGTGATCAAAGAAGCACTACACCCAGTTGCCGTTGAAAAATGTTTGCAAGTAATTTTTTATGTAATTTGTATTTATTGTTACCGAACGGCCCTGGATAGTTCGAGAACAATAAAGAAAATAGCGGGAGATAAAAATTTACATGCAAAACAAAAATTAAAGACAACTAGATGTATTTCTTCTTTAATCACCCATACATAAATTAACCACAATAATGCAGATACCCATTCAAAGCTTTGAAATTTGCAGGGAACAGGGAAAAATTGTTAAATAGATATATTTTCTTAAATTCTTCACACACTGCGACGTGTTTGTTAGAATAAAATCTTCCACTACATAAAAAATTGTACCACCACCAAACGCTATATCATATTTTGCTAAGATTCCCATTTCGAATTAAGGTGCTGCTGTTATATATTTTTCTTTTTTGTTCAGATATCCTTAAATAAAACAAGACGTTTTACATTTTTCCCGATCGTGTGTCATAATAATAGTTATATAGAACCTGCTACGAATTGATTCGAGCAGTTCTTCACATTGCCATTTTGGGTTCTTTCTCGTGGTCTACGGCTCCTGGTATCGGTAACGATAATAGTAAGTAATGGCACTGGTACGTTGCAGAATATACTATAGTGACTGCAGAAATCCCTAAAATAGCTCGTAACAGAATGCAGTGTATTCCTGAGACTAGCAAATAGATCTAGTTTCTAAAAACACTAGTATTGCTGTTCAATACGCTACTGGTTGTCGGGTTGGAGCTCTCTTGTTTTCTTTAAACTTACTGCAATTTTGTGATTCGTATGGGTACGAGGTCTTTTACATAGAAAAGGCAACTGCAATAAAGTCTTATGCACGCAAAGCGAAGAAAGAAGAAGAAGACAAAGGTTATAACGTTTGAGGATCTCTATAATAAATTGCTCTTAAAAGGAGTCATACTTGAGTTAAAGACTTTAAAGACTACATGGTTACAATTGCCGGCCGGACTCAATGGAGACGGAATGCAGTTCACTTAGATTAATTAACAAGCCAAAAAGGACGCTAACAAATATTGTAACTAACGAAAAAAGTATCCAGGCATCATAGGGAATCCGTAAACTCAAAGCAGCCCAATAATCTGAAATAAAGGATACGAATCCAGGTAGCAGTAACAAAGAACAAGACTAAGTACTCATATCACAGTATAATAATGACATATTACTAGCAGTTAATACAGGGTAGAAGTGATTATCAAAATAGAGTCATTAAATATGTAAATACGACAATAAGGTCATAAATAAAGTTATCATATAGACACAGTTAACGTGCACCTCAAAACATAAATCTACTTGCGAATGAGTTTAAAATTACAACTATAAATTACATTAAATAATACCACAACAATTAAAATATGTAACGGAGATTACATTATGCTCCGCGTATGAAAATCGTTGAATGCATTAAATCTACTCGGTTCGTGAAGCGAACGGCAAATTAACGGCGAACGCCAAAGTAAAATCTACGAAATCCTGGGAAAATCCGAGTAGGTACTGCAGCAAAGCAAATGAGGTATCACTGGCTACGGTATTCGATTGGTCTTAAAGCAAGGCAGAAATAAAGATGTTACTTCAATTCCTTGTGTCAAGCCTCCTTTAGCCCACTCGAAGTCATTGTTTTCAAAGTGAACTGTAAAGACTCCGTGAAACAACGACCCGGGGTTAAAATAGGGCTCAAAACCTATGGCTATATGACTTACCCGAAGATCAATTTGGGCCACGTGCAGAAGAGTCAACAGTGTGCTTCCAGAAGATTCGCCAGGATTGATGTGAAAATGAATTCCTCAGTAAACTGCCAGGATCGCCATAAGCCGCCATTAGCGAGGGCAAATTCCACCAAACTTAAACCACATGCTCGCAGAACCGCTGGATAATTCAAGGAACGCTAGCTTCTAACCATCATAGCACAAGAGGAAGAGTACGCCGAAAACGAAGGCAAACCATATTGCTTCGCATACCAATAAAACAAAAAGCGACCGGGAGGTATACGCGCGAAATAAAACAGACTGTGTGCATACACCTGCTAACATATAGAACTTAACGATTGGGTACAAGTGCTTAAGTACCTGGCAGGGGAAGAGTTTACGAGGACTGAAGGTATTTGGAGTGCTAGCTGCACCTATCGGTTCCCGAGTAATAAGAAAATTTGTACCAACCAGTAGATACCCGATCACTCAAGAAAGCTGTACCTACGGTTCATACACTAAAATCGTAGCAACGCAAAAAGTTTAAAGTGTACAGTTTCAGTTAAATTAGTATAAATATGAATTTATTAGGATACTATAACAAAAAAAATTTTTGAAAATGTACCATCCATCCAAATTAACGACAATCTGCTAGAGGTAGTGGAAGAATATATATACTTAGGACAAAAACTGACTTTTGCGTCGGACACGCAAGCAGCGGAAGTTGATCGAAGAATCAAACTGTGATGGGCGGCATACGGAAAATTAAGGAATGTATTTAAATTTAATGTGTACCCGCAATATCTCAAAACAAAAGTATTCAACCTGTGCGTCCTCCCAACGCTTACATACGCATCTGAGACGTGGTCTCTCACTGAAACTATAATAAAAGAGATGAAAGTGGCCCAGAGAGCAATGGAAAGATCTATGCTTGGAGTACAGCTACAGGAAAGAAAGACAAATCAATGGTTAAGAAATAAAACTAGAGTAAAAGATGTAGCAAGACGAATCGCAAGCCTAAAGTGGCATTGGGCTGGACATGTTACGAGAAGGGAGGACAACAGATGGAGCAAGAAGGTGACCGAATGGAGGCCACGAACGGGAAGAAGAGATCGAGGCAGGCCTAGAACCAGATGGAGAGATGATATATGCAAAATAGCCGGAACACAGTGCATGGGATCAACCACCGAGCGCAGAAAATGGCGACAAATTGGGGAGGCGTACATCCAGAGATGGAATATATAAACGCTGTAAATGATGATGATGATAACAAAACTAATGGAACACAAATGAGTTCAACAAAAGTTCTATATCGTATTTACTAAATAGAAATAAAGACTTATTATAGAGAAGAAATAAATTAACAATTTTAAAATATATATTTGTTTGAACGTAAAATTTTAAGCTTTGTGTCTACAAATTGTGCAAAACCATTTTTAAATTGTGTTCGGAAGATTAATGTGCAAACTGCAGTGGAAATGAAACAATTGTAGGCAGGAAACACATCTTATAGAATCTGTCACGTTTTTTTTTGCATAGAATGCTAAAACGTTTGGCATAATCCTTCGTCTTCAATAAATTTTTAGTCTTACAAGAGAAGTTTTATTTTTTTCAGAGAGTATGCGGTTTTATGCAGAAACTAAAGCATCTGATTTTTGATCTTGATTATTATTAGTCGTCAAATAATTGTTATCTGCGCTATTGGTAACTTTATATTTCGTAAATCTAACTAGTTTGTGAATAACAGAAATCACATCTTCAATGTTAATATGATTTAATGTATCACATGCGATTGTGCAGTTACTGTTTCCTGTATAATTTTCAGGAAAATAATTAGGTAGTGTGATTGTCTTTCTCCTTGGGTATAAAATCACTATAGGTCGTATCAGTATCAGAAACCACATCGTTTGTTATCATATTAGTACAAGTCATATCAGTGTTTGATATATCTTGATGACTGTAAATGGGTGCACTCCAAGGTGCACGAAATTTTTAGAGTTGAGTGTACTTCGAACGTGCAAAATCTAGAATCGGATGTCAAATTAAAACTACTAATTTATATCAGAAAAGATAATTTTAAGCCGCAGAAGCACTGTAGAAAAAAATTCGACCGTGAAGTTGCCCTGCCGGTGCTCGCGCATTACAAAGCATCTTAAACCCGTCTAGCTTGTTAGGTTAGTTACAGACCTTGTTATTGTTGCAATATTTTATACCAACAACAGGTTCAAACACTGAAGTCAAATCAATCGTGGGCACTGTTTCGACTTAGGTGCTTTATAGCGGTTTTTTCAGGATGATTAAGCACTTTATTTACTAGCAACATAATATAGCTCAATTTCGCCATAAATATAAAATCTGAAAAGCTACTCATAACTCCCTAGGGATTTGTCAAATTACTTCTCTCTCGATCTCATGGTAACCATGCAACGACAAACAACGTTTTAGCAACCATACATTCAAGCAATCCTTGATGTTACTTACATATTCTTCTTTTAGGTGTACTTATGACATTTTGAAATTTGATACTATTTTTACCAATATACTAGTAAATAAAATATTGTATGCACCACTAGAGATATTCTTGTTTGTTACCTTTGGTTGACTTGCCATGTCAACCTCAAGGAACAAACATATTAATATCTCCCTTAATGCCTAAATATCGATTATCGTCTCCACAATCACCTTTAGTATGTGTGGAATAATTACTTACACTTAAAAACAACCACGACTATTTCCTTATTAACCTATTTAATAGGTTAAATATAAAAGTAATAGGAAAATTTGGCGAAACAGCGAAAAATAACAATGGAGAACGGCTAATAGACTACTGCACATTAAATAACTTAGTAATAACAAACACATTCTATAAACATAAAGACATACACAAGTTTACAAGAGAAGTGCAGAGCAGGAAGGAAAGATCTATAATAGACTATATACTAGTAGAGATGGATAACAGAAAAACAGTGAAGGATGTTAAGGTTAGAAGAGGAGCAGAAATACTTAGTGGCCACTATTTACTAGTTGCAAAAGTAGAAAGAGAAGAAATTAATCTTGAAGATGTAAGAAAACAGACAGCCAAGAAAGTAGAATTCCAAACAATAAAAACCTATAAACTGACTAATGAAGTAACAAGGAATAGATACAAAGAGAGTGTTAATAGATAAATAAGAGAAATGCAAGGAAGTGTAGGGGAAACAAATTTAGAACAGTTGTGAGGAACGTTCAAAAATATAATCCTAGAAACAGCAACAGAAGTGTGTGGAACAATCAGAACAACAAAACCAAAAAACAAACAGCATGGTGGAACGATAATATCAAGAAACAGGTTAAGATCAAAAAAGAAATATGGAAGAAATACTTAAATAACAGAAGTGAAGAGACTTATAAAAAATATAAAGAACAAAGGACAACAGTTAAAGACTTAGTGCTACAAGCTAAACAAGATGCATGGAAAGAATTTGGAGAGACATTGGAGAAAAATAGCAAGGAGAACCAGAAACTGTTTTATAAAGTATTAAAATCAGTACGAAACAGTAAACCATTGTATGAGGGTAAGATAAAAAATAAGCGAGGCGAAATCTTAGTAGATGAACAGGAAATTATGGAAAGATGGAGGGAGTATTTTGAAGAGCTGCTGAACCCGACAGGTAACAAAAAGGAGAGAAAAGAGGAAGAACAAAAAGATGAAAAAATAAGGAAAATGGACATTAAGAGATCAGAAAATGAAAATACCGGAAAAATAGGGATGCAAGAAATGAGAGAAGCAATAAAAAGTATAAAAGCCGGCAAAGCAGCTGGACATGACCAAATCAAGGCAGAGATGATAAAGAACATGGGTGAAGACGGAGAAAAGTTATTACTGACTATCTATAACAAAGTTTGGAGGGAAAAAACAATACCTAGAGAGTGGGAAATAGGGAAAATACTGCCAATTCATAAAAAAGGAGATAGAACTAAGTGTGACAACTACAGAGGAATTACCCTACTAAGTATACCCATGAAGATTTACGAACGAATTTTAGAAAGAAGATTAAGGGGAAAAATTGAGAAAACGCTATCACAATCGCAAAGTGGATTTAGAAAAGGATTTAGTGTACAAGATCATATATTCGCAATAAAACAGATAATAGATAGATCAGTTAAGTACAATATAAAGATGCTAATTGCGTTCATAGACTTGAACAAAGCATTCGATAGAGTGAATAGAAATATGGTGTGGGAAAGCTTGGCCAGAAGAAACGTCGACGATAACTTGATAGCTGCGATCAAAAGTTTATACAAAAATAACGCCAATTACGTAATCAGCAGAAATAATAGATCAGAAAGTTTTGAGACAAAGGAAGGACTTCGACAAGGAGGAGTTCTGAGCCCAGTGCTGTTCACGGTATTCATGGATGACATCATAAAAGAATGTAGCAAAAGTGTCAAAAAGCTCAAACTAGGATATAGAAATTTGCAAGTAGTGGAGATAGCAGAATGTGCATTTGCAGATGACGTTGCAATAATGGCAGCAAATGAAAGGGACCTACAAACTAACCTACAGATTTGGAATGAAACCCTAAAAGAACATGACATGAAATTAAATACAGACAAGACTAAAGTGATGGTAATAGCAAAGGAACCTGGCATAGAGCAAGTAGAACATTTTGAATATTTAGGAGTTACTATAGAAGAAACGGGAAGACAGGAATTAGATCTCTTAAAGCGAATAGAAAAAGCCAACAAAATATACTATGCAATGAAAGACAAGTTTATTAATAAAAAAGAGGTGACACAACAAACAAAAATGAATATATACAAAACAATATATAGGCCTACCTACTTATGGATGCGAGACGTGGGTCACATCATCAAGGATGAGAAGTAAAATACAAGCAACAGAGATGAGATATCTGAGGAGAGTTAAAGGGATAACATTAAAAGATAGGATAAGGAATGATGTAGTGAGGGAAGAATTAGGAATCGAACCAATACACCAATTTATAGAGAAGAGACAACTCAGCTGGTGGGGCCACCTACAACGTATGGGAGACAGCAGACAGGTTAAGCAAGTATGGAACTCAAAAGTCATCAAAAAAAGGGACAAAGGAAGGCCAAGAGAAACGTGGGATGATGTAGTGGGAAAAATATTTTGGCAAGAAAGGAAAAACATGGAAAGAAGCAAGTGGCGTGGCGAAAAATAAAAAAGAGTGGAGTTCGTTTGTGCACCAAAATTAAAATTATTGTGGGTGAAAGTGACGCTCAAAGTTAAAGTTTAGAGGTAAATAAGAACTTAATTTTATGTACACAAAGTAGTTTTGAGTTAGTTTGATTAGTTGTAAGCAGTGAAAGTTGAGTTTAGGAAATATTATGTATCTACAAGTAAATGTAATTTAATTTGTTAAAAATGTAAAGGTAACCCTACACCAATTGGTAGAAGGGTGTTACTATAATATATATATATACCTATTTAATACTCCAATCAAATCTATTATTTTCTTTATTACAGTTGCAAAGTAAAACAAACAAAAATTACGGAATCATATAGAGAGAAAGACATTCTGTTTACAGACAATTCGTAACCTACCGGTAGGTAGTAACTTATTAAATAATCGGCGAACTACTATCGGTTTTCAATTTCCAACGATGCTCACGGTAGGCAGTCGGTATTCCTTATCTCATATCTAATACAGTCGAAAATCGAGATATATAGATTAGAAAATGTAGTGACTTGTGTACCATGTTTACATCCATCCATGGTTTCAAAGCAACTGAAGACGAATTACAAAAGGAATGATAATGCTTTCTAGTAGCGAAAATTAAACCTTGAGAAGTTCTATTCAGACATGTGGAGAAATATGGAATAATTATGTAAAAGAGTGCTTTACAGTACCTATTCATGTCACTCGAGGTTGTAAAGGCGATGAAGAAGCATAAGAAAAGAAGAAGAAGAGCAAATATCACAACGCATCAGATACCGAGATCATTGCAGCGTAGATGGTCCTCTACAGCCCTTCCATTACCATCTACTTTATAAAAGTATTCATTTAACTACCTTCAATTTAATTTTACTGTAGTTTAATTTATAGTCAATAAGAAAAGGTATCCATCAAGTTATTGTCATATAATGTGGTAGGTTTCG
>CALNHX010011024.1:0-35387 GCA_940337035.1 Agriotes lineatus
GTATGCTTGATGACATTATTATTGCTTGGTAACAGTTTTGAAGGTATACTTTTGCTTGCTGACATTTTTTAAACATCTTTGATTCCATAATTTTTGCTTGGAGACGTGATGACATTGGTTTTGCTTGATTTTGATGGCATTATTTTGATATGCGATATATTTGATAATATTATTTGCATAGCAAAAATTCTAATTTCAATTAATGTAATCTTCTGGTTGCTAAGTGAGCGAAACTCAAGTTTGACAATCGTATCCAATAAAAACTTTGAAGTATCCCATTTTCTGTAATGCACAGGGTGGTAAGAAAAAAATTGGAAAAACCAATAAAAAATGGTTTTTTATGACTAGGTGCCTGTGCCTTCATATTTTGACAACCTCTTTCAATTATAAGCAATCTTTTTAGATAATATTTTTACGTATTTTGAAAACTGAAGGTATTTTTATATTCAAAATATTGCAACCCAGTATAATCTTGTAAAAATAAATTTATTTTGCCAAAAGTTGCAGTTTTTAAATACAATTTTTTTAATTTTTCATAAATATTGCAATATGAAATAAAATGAAGCTGGCAACATATCAAATTGATAATTTGCAAAAAGTATTGATCAAATATGTTTGTGCCAAATTATTTAATGTCATGCTCTACAAGGAAAACGACTTTCTGCAAAGAACGAATTTAGCCAGTGACTGCTACAGCAAATTGAAGCAGATGAAGACTTTACAAAAAAAGTTTTATGGACGGAACGAAGCAACTGTTACTTGAGAAGGGGTATTAACCAGCACAACAATCTGGGCAGTTGAAAACCCCAATGTATTTCACATAAGAGGTTTCAGCAACGGTTTGCTCAAAATGATTGGGCTGGCATGTTAGGTACCCACATCATTGCACCATTCTTTTTATCCCATCGAATAGATGGCAACAATTTTCTCCACTTTTTAAACCACGGTCTACAAGAAATGTTAGAAAATATTTCTTTTGCGGCAATACAAAATTTAATGTAGTTTCAAAGGGGTGGTGCGCGCCGCCACATGATATTGGAGTAGTCAGAGAATGGATGGATGAAAATTACCCTGATCACTATATTGGAAGCCGGGGTCCTGTCCCATTGGCTCCGCGCAGTCCAGATATAACACCTTTAGACTTTTTTCTATGGGGTCACATAAAAAGCATTGTCTACACCACAGCATCAGCAAATGAACAAGAGCTATGTAATAGAATAATTGCCGCTGCTGCTACGGTAACACCAGAAATGTTGAACCGCGTACATAGCACTATTAGAAGAGCAAATGCTTGCTCAGCTGCAAATGAGCAAAATTTTGAGCATTTGGTATAATAATTAATGTTTTTTATGCGTTGAGTTGTAATTGTTGCTTTTTTGAATTTTGTATTGTTTCCATAGTTTTAAAAAAGATTAAAATACATTAATTCCTTTCGTTTTAGTTTAACCTTTAAGAGTGTTACAATTTTTTAAAAATTTTAACTGTTTATAACTTTTAAACGAACCATTATATTACATTTGCAGTCAAACATATTAGCTTATTTAGACACGCTCTGGCTCCTCTTGCATATATGGAGCAGTATCTTTAGAGCACCCTGTATATCATGATATACAGGGTGTCCCAAAAAGAATGGGACACCGAGTAGTCATAGATTCCTTATGTTATAATAAATTGATTAAACCTAATATACCTTAGTACAAAGTCGCATTAGTACGAAGTTATAGGGCCTTAAAGTTCAATTTTTAATTTGTATTTTTTTTGTTAATTTCCACAAATGTAGAGATATCGATTTGAATTTTGGTATACATACTTATTATTATGTACTGCACTAATAGGAAAAAAAATCATAAACTAAACTTGACTGTAAGGGTCACTTTACCTATCTTTCAAAACTGTTTTTTAGCTGTAACTTTGTTATCGGTAACATTTTTTGAAATTTTATGTTATTATTTGAAAGAGAATTAAAATACACAAAAATAATATACTCTTAGTTCATAAACATAAGAGCAACCGTTAACCTTAAAAGGCCATCAAAGGTTTTTGGTTGTCATTAAGACGTGCAATTATCAAGTAGCCATGATCACAAAAACAATGGGTAATGATTGTAATCTAGTAAACAACAGCAAGAAATCAATTAATGACGTTAGTGACATCAGTTTTTTTACTTTTGTGCTTACGAAAATGTTGCGACATAACGAAACCTTTCAGCATTGGGAATTCGTTATGTAGCGGCATTTCTTAAACATAAAAGAACAAATTCTTATGTCACTAATGTCATGAATTGATTTATCATTGTTTTTTACTATATGGCCATTGTTTTTGTGATCGTGGCTACTTGATAATTGCACGTCTTAATGACAACCAAACCCCTTTGATGGGCATTTTAAAGTAAACGGTAGGTTTTAGGCTTAACAACTAAGGGTACATTATTTTTGTGCTTTTTAATTCTCTTTCAGATAATAACCTAAAATTTCAAAAATATAACAGATAACAAAGTTATAGTATAAAAAAGTTTTCAAAGATAGGTAAAGTGCCTCTTACAGTCAAGTCTAATTTATGAAATTTTTTCTATTAGTGCAGTACATAATGGTAAGCAAGTATACCAAAATGTAAATCGATATCTTTACATTTGTTGAAATTAACAATAAAATAAAAAATAAAAAATTGAACTTCAAGGCCCTATAACTTCTTACTTAAGCGACTTAGTACTAAGGTATGTTAGGTTTAATCAATTTATTATAACGTAAGGAATCCATTCTTTTTGGACACCCTGTATATCACTGTAATGAGAAAAAATTCTCTTTCCCATGTTGCCATGACCAACTATGAGTTCCATATAAAAATAAAACACACAAATTCAAAACCTTTTTTTGAAAAAGGAACTACCACTGCATTTTTATCAGTGTCTAAAGAACGTTAAAAATGACTTTTTTAAAATCGGCAGTAAACAACTTCAAATTGTCATTAAAATACGAGAAATTGGCAGTGAGGGTAATCCATTGTTTTAAGACTTTCCGTAGGCGTGGGGCGATAGGTAAACGTCAATCGATGTCAACATACCTACAAAAGTTGGCCCTACAGGCCTCGGCGACTACATCCACATTTGTGATAACAAACTAAGCTTCAGTGCCTTCGTATACAAACTACTACTCACATATTATAGAGGCATAATTACACTGATATCAGTTGTATTATTGTAGGCCATAACCCCTAGAGTTTATAGCCATAAAACCCTAGGGTTTTATTTTATTTAAAACACTGTCAAGCGATGTCAAATTCAAGATTTGCAGGTTAAGTTTTGCGACAGCCTGTGTCAAATAACAAAACAAAATCTAACCTACTAACCTCAAATTTGGCTAAGATTGACAATACACTTCAGTACTGCTTAAACGTATCACAGGTTGCTCTGTGATTTATTTTTAATATAATAACACCCTTATACCATAAATAACTATTGTGTTTAAACAAGGCTTACATTTGAGGTTATGGTTTCCAAATACATTTAGGTTAACGAACCTAAAAAAACACCTTCAAATGCAAAGTTGCCACATTTAAGCAGAACAAAAAAACAGAATTTTAGTAATTTTTATGTACGAGCCAGGTCCATAATAGTTCGCGCGGCTATCAGTTTTAACTCTCAGTAATTTACTAAATTATAGCAAAGGTCCAGTAAATGCCCTATTCTTGGAAAAATATATTACTACAATAAAACAAACTTTTCCCGCTGCTGATCATGTAAGTCAGTGATACAGCCTTAGTAACAAAACGTGTAAGTCGGTGATTATATTTGTTTGCTGCTTTTTCTTGACAACGGAACTTAATATTATTATTAAGTTCCTAGGATAATAAAATTAGCAAAGCAAGATGCAGATTTAGACGTTTTGTTTCTAAATTGCAAGTGTTTATGTGACATGTGTCATTCACAGGTAACACGACTCACGAAAACTAATCCTGGTGACAGGTGACAAACCAATGATTTTTTCAAAATCTAGTAAAATTTCGATAAGCAGCGGGAAAATATAATAAGATAACTCGGAATGTATCGCCTATTAACATTTTCGGCAGGCAACAAGCCGCGACTTCGTCTTGGCTTGTACTTGCCTACCTCAAATGTTAATAGGTCCTTACATTCCTTGTTGCTTAAATAGCTATTAAGCTTAGATTAGCTGAGAAATAATTTTACATTTGTTAGTATTTGCAACATTAACAATAATAAGTAAAGAATGACTGATGGTGCAGAATAGTTCGGTCATTATTTTAATACTGCGTTATATTCCCTTTATTAGCCACAGCGGCTTTAATTCTATTAGGCATTGTGTTAACGAGTTCTGCACATTCATGCGGTTGTATATTATCCCATATTTGTTGTATTTTGTTTTAAAGGTCGGCTACTGTGCGTGCTGGGTTCTTACGCAGTTCCTTTTTCATTTTATGTCGAGACTCAATTGGTGAGAAGTTCGGACTACTTGAAGTCCATGATAAAGTCAGAATTTGATATTCTTCAAACCATGTCTTTACTGTTTTTGCCATATGGCACACAACAAAGTCCCCTTCGGCAGATTGGCATATCGGAATAGATGGCAAAAACTTTCAGCAAGAATGGTTTTACATTTATCGGCGTTAACAGTACAGTGAATGATCTGTAGCTTTCCAACTCCCCTTCCAGACATACAGCCCCAGACTATGACAGATGTTGGAAACTTGACTTTTTTAAACTAAACAGTCGGTATGGTATGTTTCCGCTGATGCACATAATACACGTTTCCTAGTGTCCCCTACGCACACATCAAATTTGAACTCATCACTCCAAATCACCATATGCCATTATCGTCCAATTTTTGTGCAATTTAGACCATTTTAAACGATTGCTATTTTGTAAATTGGTAAGCTTATAAAACTTCTAGCCTAATTTTTTAATTGCTCTTTTGGTAGTTGATAAAGAAATTTGTTTTTCAATCATTTATCGCCATAATACAGCGAGTTCTCGGGCATTTGATCAGCATTTTGATTTGACAATTCTTCTCACAGCTCGCGCATCGGCATTAGAAATTTTTCGTGGACGACCAGCTTTTTTACTTTCCGTAACACCTTCAGTTTTTGTAAACAAATCAATATCTTGCATGCCAACCACGGAACCGAATGAGAAGTCGAAATTTTTCGTGCAGAAATTCTATTTTATGGGCATTAATAATACATTCTCGTAAATCAGCACCCAGCGCTTTACCATGAGCCGTTTTGCTCTAAAAACTTATCAGCAACTACTAATTTGTAGACTGTAACGATTTATCTTTTGTTTTGTCAAGTATTGCGTCATTAAACGGCTGCTATGATCAAATTTTATATGCAAACTATTATGAACCGGTAGTTATAGTTTGTTTTTGAGAATAATTTTCTAAATATTATTAATATTGTAATAATTTTTTCTGTAAATAAAAGCTAAAAGCTCAGGTTTCCTAAATATATTAAAATTTTTGAACAAACAAAGTTTATTGACAAGTTTTTAAAGTATGGGCCGAACTATTATGGGTCTGGGCTCGTACTCATATAGATCCAGTTGTGATTGTGTAATTGAAGACATTTTGAATTACATGAAAGCTCTGACAATACTTTAGATTTTAAATATTTATTCATGCAAAAAAGGTGCGAACCTATTACATGCATCTTCATGATGCACCTAACGATGCTAGCATGTATATGCATTCCCATGTTGATACAATGGCGTGTTTGCTCATATTATCATGCATCCACAAGTGAATACAAGGTCGTGAAGAAGGTAAAAACATGCTGACTAATTAAGTTAAAAAAATGCAAAAACATTGCTCTAATAAAAGGCAATAAAAAAATCAGGGCCATTCAGAGATTAAATAAAATGTGAACCAAATATAATTAACAACCACAAAGCAAGAACTTTTTTTGACTAAATAATAAATACAATAATTGACCACGTACCTTCAACTTAGAAATCATATTCTTTTCCCAATCATCACTAACAGATTTGTTAAGTAGAAGACGTTTGGCTAAATGCTGTTTATAGTATCTTTCAAATACATCCTTCTCTTGCAAGAAGCGGAACAGAACCATGGACTTATCCAGGACCTGCTCAATGTCTTGCTCGGACATCTGTAAGAAAAAAGTGCAACGCCTGATCGAGGAATCAAATGAACACAGCTCACCCCTTTGACTCCTTTCTTCAGTTTATCATCGATGAACAATGACAAGTACTCGGGAGACTTTGGATTTAAATTCAGGAAATGCTCAAAGTCAGATGCAAATCTGCTTTGAATATTTTATCGCTAGCAAAAGAGTTTATGAGGAAATGATCGAAGCGGTCCTTTAGATCGAGTAAGGACTGGACGAACGTGATGGCATTCGTTGCCGGCTGGTGCTCCTCCTCTTGTACGAGGCCTTCCCTTGCTCCCGCAGGTAATGGCTGACACAGTCGGCCATGGTTTTAAGTCCGTCGGACACTCGCCCAAACAGTTTATACATGCAAGCCAAATCTTCAGTCTTTTGATTTTTTAGCATATGTACCACGCCGGAGTTCTCCATTTCCACTATTGTTTTCATGTGCTTCTTTATCAGTTCCTCCTCAACGACTTCCACAATGCGAGATTCCGTTGATTCGTCTAGGTAGTGTTGTTGCACGTTCCGATTCCTCATTAATTCGAGCTTCTACTTTTTTAATATACACAGATGCACTGTTTTCCGCAAGGAATTTTTGACTTTCGACCTGAAACACAATCAGAAAATGATAGCTACAAGTTACACTTTACATAGCAATAAATTACTTAAAATTATATTAATCTGATAGAAATGCATGATGTAAATAATTTTATCCCTTCAAAATGTTAGTGTTTTAATATACTGCCTAAATAATTTTGTCAACTGTTGAGAGAAATCCGAGAACAGTTCAACTTTTTTTAAAAAGTTAATTTTTCAGCCATATCCTTTTACAATAAAAGATACCACACTACGTTTAGCGAACAGTTACATTTTTTAATGCATCACAAAAACCTGATTGTTAATTTCAAAACTTATATCTCAGTTTCAAGTATTTGATTTTTCCAATACTGTTTACCTGGGCTTTTGTAATGCCAATTTAAAAAATATAATTATAATGAATTTTTTATGCATCACCGGTTCACCACAAAGCAACGCCTATATTTTTTTTTTCTTATTTTGAGACACATAATCCGCCCTCCATTTTTATACAACTTTGTGAATCACCCTGTATACTAACTTGCAAACGGAAAAATAAAATGTCAGTAAAAATGATCTAAATACAATATCAGAATAGGTAAAAGCAACAAGAAAAAGTTAATAAATAAACGCAAATATAAGCAGGCTGCCGAAAAAGAAAAGCTTGAAGAAGGAGAGCTGCAAGAAATGTGGATGAATATGAAAGAAATAATAAAAGACACTAGCAATCTAGTAATAAAGGGAAAAAAGAAACAAATAAGAAAAAAGTATGGTTTGATTGGGAATGAAGGAAAGCGAAACTATTAACACTGCAAAAAGATACACAACAGAATAAAACAATTTATGAAAAAAGCATGCAAGTAATAAGAGGAAAAAATTTAAATTTTAAGAAAATCTAAAAGTTAAAAGAAGTAAGGAAATGAGACTTTTATAAAGGTAAGGGAAAGGAAAACTGGTTGTAAAGCAAGTACATAATTTTTGATGGATAAGGATGGAGAAATGATACACGAGATGAAGCCAGGTTGTTAGGTAGATGGGCACAATACTTTTCAAATTGTTAAATCACTTTAAAACTAATAAAGACCAAAGCAAGACAAACTAATATACATTCTACAAAAAAATAAGAACAATAAAACCCTGGTCAATATAAGTTGACAATAGAAATGGTTAATATGAAGGAGAGAAATGATTGCAGGAAATACATGGAATTGTAACTACAATATGAGATAGATAAAAGCATTGTATGAGAAAAAACAATAATCAGTACATGAAGAAAATCGAATAGCATATAAAATAATAACAAGAATATTAGCGAATAGAACAACAAAGTACATGGCAAAAATTATATGAGATTATCAAAACATATTCAGAAAAAATACAGGGTTTTCTAAATGATGAACCCATTTTTAAAAATCGTATTTATTAAAGTACAAATCCAAAATAAACAATCTTTATACCAATGAACGATCTGCAGAACCATATCACTGCTACCGTGCACTCAGTAACAGCAGATACGCTTTCTCGTTGTGTGGGATGAGTTTAGCTACCGCATAGATGTTTGCCGTGCAACGAACGGTGGACACATTGAACATTTATAATGTATTTAAAAAAAACTTTGAAACTTCCTCTTTTCGTTGGTATAAAGATTGTTCATTTTAGATTTGTACTTTAATAAATACGAATTTTTAAAAATGGGTCCATCATTTAGAATAACCCTACAGATTGGTAATAAACCAGACAGTTATTTTCTGAACAATACCCTTAACAATAATCGCGTTGAAAAAACAGTTGCACATATTACTTAGGTGTAAAAAAAAAACGCGCCACTGCTACATTACCATTATTTGATTGCGTTGGCATGCTGTATCTTGAAAACTATTGATCTGACGGAAAAAATGCATAGAACATATTTTACGTACAATTTTATGCTCTTCAATTTATTATTGTACTTTATTTCGTAGGACTAATAGGAACGGAGATATTTGCAAAAAAACTGATTTTATGCGCCATCTTTCCAAGATGGCGGTGGAATCGGTCTTCCCCAAAGGTCGCAAACTCAGAATTATAGCCCAGGCGCCGGAGACAAAATATCGACAAAAGATGTCATTAAAACCCAAGTTGATGAAATTTTGCACATATGTAGTTTTTTAGCTGTACTTTAAGAGAAAAAAAATGTTCTACACTCGAGCGACTATGGAAAAGGTGGAAAATGCACGAAGAAAATTGAAAAAAAGGAATAGAGTAAACATTTCTAGATAGTATGTATAACCAAATTGTAGAGCCCAACATTCTCTGTAGAAAAGATCTCTTCACGTTTTTTCAAAAACGCTTCATTTTCGAGATATTTAGCATTGAAAAAACAATTTTGATATAATAGTCTAGTCGATCAGGGTCCTCCCGTGTACACTGTCTGTGTGCATGTAATTTGACCATGTATCTTTATGTTTTTTGACCCGAAGAAGCGATTGCCGATGATCCCAAGTTCTAAAAAGGTCCCATAACAAATTATTGCAAAATTAGTGGTTTTTTGCATACGGCTCATGACATTTCGGGAAAAATAACGATGTTAAGGTTTTTACCAATGTTTTTTCACACGCGGAATCGTAGGTCCCAGTTTCGAAAAATGCCTGAGTCAATTGTTATAAACAAATTATGTAAAATTAGTATTTTTTTTGCAAATTATGCAAAATCGTTAATAGATATAAACCAGTTTTTCTAATATAAAGAGCTAGGAAAATTCTGCACATTTTAGTTTTTAATTTTTATTTCTGTACGATAAAAATTGACCAAGATATGAATTTCTACAAAGTTAACTTTTTAAAAATCGTGAAAAATTGATTTTTCGACTTTATCTTGGCTAATTTTTTAAATATTTTACTTAAATAATCATTATAGCAAATATTGTGCTAATTTTTTTTTCTGGAAAACATGTATTAAACTAGGGCAGGGGTGGCGAACCTTTATTCATCTACGTGCCATTTTTTCTAAAGTAATGTTGAATGAGGCCATGACGTGCCATCAAACAATCTTGACTTAGTGATTAATGGAGAAAATATAAAACTAAATACAGTGAATCTCCCTTACCGGACACCTCTAATAAGCGGACACCTCTCTTACACGGACATTTTGTGGGGAACCAACTTGCTTGCATTAACTTTACTAATAAAATTTTCTCTATTAAACGGGACACTCTCTTAAACGGACACGGACACCATTTTCGACAATTTTTAGACTGTGAATCTCTCTTGTACGAACACTTCAAAATGCAGGCCCAGCTAATGTCGTGAGGCGTCAAAACAATCCATAAATCCAACATTTAATGATCATGTGAAAATATAGAATTCTTTTGCAAAAATTTTTCTTGCTTGCTTTAATTGAATGAAAGAATAAGAAAACTAGGCTCAGGACCCCCGCGACCGCGGAGTATGCGGGTATCAAGTTACGCCAGTGTAATCAATTCGAACCAGAGGCCGATTTACCCTTATCAGTGAACCTATAGGAGTATCCCAGAAATCGAAGACGTTGACCCTGACGAATTTATAACATTGACAAGGAAATAATCGAGGAAGATGATGTAACCGAAATTTCAGGTGAATCAGCTGCCGTTGATGTGCAGTTGGCAGATTAGAAAACGATGGCGACTTAGAAATTTGTGAGAATGTAATCAAGACCCACACGGAAGCATTAACAGTGAAAATTTTTAAATGCTTTGCTAACAAAGTAATGACTTTAAAGTATTCAAACTGTCAAAATACTCAGAAATACATGCGAAAGTATAATAAACAGTCAGAAAAACCCTTACATCAATCAGTATTTTAGATTTTGTAACAACTATTACATAACTTTGTTTCAATTATTTTATTCTTGTCTGTATTGTTAGCGCGTATGCTTTGCATAATACAACTTTTTTAAACATAAAAACGGATTTTTCTCTTAAGCGGACGCCTCTAATAACCGGACAAAAACGTTGGCACCGTGCGTGTCCGCTTATGTACTATCAATTTAACACTTTTTATTTGCAACCAAAAATATATATTTTGTACAGTAATAGTAACGTTATGTTAATTTAAATGAAAGAAAAAAATAGTGCAACTTCTGCTGTTGCAAATTAGATGCTAAATAACTTATATTAGCTTCATACCTTGTTACTTTTAGCAGAATGCAAGCTGAACTGGAGTCATCTGACAAACTGCTTCTAAACTAGTCTTTAATGTTATTCATTTCTGAAAATAATGACTCGCAGGCATAGGTAGATGAAAATATTGTTAAGATAACAAAAGCTAGCTTCTTCAGACAGCTAAATGTGTCTGGAATTAAATTCTACGTTTTCATAAGTTTGATGTTGGCATTTTTACTCATATTACAGATAGTCTTTCTATTTCATTTAATTCCAACTCTTTCCTTGTTTCGATACATTTTTGAATCCATATCGAACTAGACTGGAAATTAATCAGCTGCATTTCAGTTTCTCCAATTTCCAACCAATCAAATTTGGCCAAGTTCAGTTTAACAAGTGAAGTCACATCAGGATACATAATAAACTTCAGTGTTTCCGATAATTCTTTGAACTGAGAAAATCTCGATGACAATTCTTTAATTGAAAAATTAATTACCGAATTAAACTCTTCAGTGACTTTTGCTTGGTCTGGTTTTTCGTGTAAATCCAAATCTCTGGTGATTTTTTTCAAGTTTGAGAAAAACTTGCAGTTTAGCCTCGAAAGCACGAATGAAATCTATCATAACACAATAATTGTTTTATTTGCGCCTTGAAGCTTCATGTTCAACTCATTGTTAAATATAAATTTTTCGAATAGATACCTAAATTCCTTAATTAATGCCGTGCCCAAATTATTTTGTCACGTGCCATCAGTGGCACGCGTGCCATTGGTTCGCCACCCCTGAACTAGGGCACTAGTATTATTCAAAATTGTTTAAATCTTTCTAGCGAGAGCGTGAAGGATTGCTTCCAAACTGTACGTGTGAAAAATGTTTAATTAATAGATGCAGATGTTTAGGCAATTACCTAAATTGCTGTAAATTTTGCAACTGTTAAATAAATGGAACATGTAAAAATCGATACAATCTCTCCACGGGTATCATTAGACACTATTATAACAGGAATATTTTCGGTGGGTTCAAAAGAACATTTTACTATACAAAAATCGGCATCATCAGCTGCTTGTTGTACGTCTACTGCCTATTTTTTCCAATTCAATCTTCAGAAGTCCGATCAAGCGAGTTTTATTCTTGATATTGGACAATAATGTTTCCTAAGCTACTATAGCGGTCATACTTTTATAAAAACTTGCGTTTGAAGAGTGGGCACCCTACTGTGCAAGACGTTATTCACGAATACGACTCTCAGGGTCCGTTATTGAAAATGTCGAAAAAAGTCACGACTTTAATTTGGATCTCAAAATGACCTGAGACATTTAGGTAAAAAATCTGGTCTGATACACGCACACAACTTCCTTTTACAGTGATCTGATAATTAGCCAAAAACTTGTATTAAATTTTTAATCATTTGTCAAAAATTATAAATTCTACAAAAATGGTACAAAATAGAGCGTTAGGTGAAGAGACAAATTTTCTCTAGATTTTTAAGCTGAATTCAAAGATGTAATAATATACTGGGTGTTCTATTTAAAATAGGAGTTAATAAAAAAAATAGAAAAAAAAAACAAAAGAAACCCATTTTAGAAATATTCAACTGGAAAAGCACCTATCTTACAAGTTTGAAAAAACTGAAAAATCACAAGAGTCAACACTTCCGGTTATGTGATTTTCTTCAAAAGCTTGCTGTCTCATTTACATAGTACACAAAACTTATATATGAAGTTTCAACGCCATACCTCTTCTCGTTTTTGAGATATTCTGTACACAGACAGACAGACAACAGACAGACCAATGAAAAAAATATGTTTTTTGGGTTCAGGGAACTCTAAAACGTGAAGATCTGTTGAAAACTCAATTTCGAATTTTTGGGGTGAATCCAATAGTTCCTTTATTGTAAAAGGAAGTAAAAATAAAAAATAAATACCACAGAGGGAAAGAGCAGATTCTCAACTACTGTTCCCTACATTAACAGCAGTTGATTCGCCTGTGAAAACTCATGTGACTGATTAAAAGATCTTTTATGCCTTTTCAGAATTTTTCGAAAAATATAAAAAATGACGAATAAAATCAGTAACGAATAAGGTTTTTAGGCACATATTCTGAAAGTACAGGTTCTTGGGAACAAATTCATCTATATGTCATTAGAAAAATAATATTTTTGATAGATTTATGTCGGCTGGAAACACAAGTACCGCAAAAAACGCGAGAGCCTAAAAAAAGGACACGAAAAACTTGGTTCAATTTGGGCCAAGAGAGTTTGGAAAAAAATGTTATACGTAGTTTGGTCTTGTTTGGCCTACTTAATCTTTAGCTCATTTCAGTGACTTGATTCAATGAAGTGTAAATATTGTAAAAAATCCATAAAAGTCCATTTTTTTATTTAGCTACATGCTAATGACGGTTACACGCAAATAATAGAAAAAAAACAAGTATTTCATCATTTATCTCCCCTAAATATGACGAGCCGCTTGGTAAGCAACTCTAAGGTAAAGGTGAACGACACAAGTACTTATATTTAAACTGAAAAGTTCTTGCACAAAAAAACATGTGGTCAATAACTTACCTAAGTTGGTGACCAGATGTGAACTAAAGGTTTTATCAGTACCTATGCCGTTTTTGTTCGTTTGCATATCAAAGGAATGTTTTTTGTGTTTTGTGCAATTAAATTTAAATGTTATTCCATAGGCGGGTATGCATTTTTAGAGTAAAATTGTTTTGAATTTTAACTCAGTTTTGAGGGCGTTTACGAAAAAATTATAAATGGGGATGTTATTTAGTTTAGCGAGTTCTATTACAGGTTAAAATATTTGCACTCATTTCCATAACACCCTGTATACAGAATGGTACAAGACATAGTGCAGATAGATGGGCCAAAGTCAGAACCATTCAGAATGGAAATAGATCTCAAACAAGGAGCCCCCTTTTATTCATCACTTACATGGATAGAATAATGAAGAACTGCATGAAGAAGACGGCCAAAACAACTATAGGGTACAAAGACCTACAACCAATAAAATTAGAAGCACCGATGTGTGCAGACGATATAGTCCTTATAGCTGAGAAGGCTATGAAGATGCAGAAACGAATTGATATATGGACATTAGAAGTGGAAGTGATGGGAATGACAATAAACAAGAACAAAAGCAAGACTGCAAATACAAAGAAATAACGGTAATAACGTACAAGATTTCGTATGTAAAGGAAAGAAGTTAGAATCCGTAACAAACTTTGAATATGTGGGATCGAGCGACGGAAGGATAGAAACAAAAATAGCCAATAAAATATACTCCTTAGCATAGAATTTCGGCTTAGACCGCGTAGTATTTGTATATAAACACCCAGCATTGCTGGGTGTTCATATACAAATACTACGCGGTCTAAGCCGAAATTCTATGCTAAGGAGAATAATTCGAGTAACCGCGAAAGCCTCAAACAATACACAATAAAATATATAAAGCAAGGAACATAAACTACGCTATTAACCGGCTGTTAAGAAAAACGGAAATAGGAAAGAAGATAAAGCTGCATAGTAATCCCAACAATGACTGCCTATACTCATAGAACACAAAAGGAAATTAACCGCAATAGAAATGAAATACCAGAGAAAGATACAACGAGTAACGAAACTAGATAGATGGAGAAATGAAGCAATATACAAGGAACTTAAACAAGAACCAGTCACAATAAACATAGAAAAAAAAACAGCTTGCATGGTTTGGACATATTAGCACAATGAACCCAGTTAGGAAAACCAAACAATTCTTATATGCTAAACCAATAGGAAAGAAAACAGTGCGGAGATCAAAGAAAACACTAAAAACATCATAGAAGAATTAGCAATGAAACACAACACAACACAAGATCAAATGAAAGAATTAGCAGCCAATCCAAAAAATTGGAGGAGTTGGACTACGCCGATCAGGGAAAGAAGTAAAAAATTATGTTTGTAAACATGTGTGAAAGTCAGGTCATTCTAGTGAATAAATTAGAATGCACCAAACATCACACATATACAATTCTAAACAGTTTGAGAATCTTTCTGCCATTTTCAGGCTAATTATGACATTGGATTAACAAGAGTACAGAAATTCAGCTGTCTAGCAACAGGGTTTAGTAAGCTAAAGTAAATTTTTTTTCTATAATAATTTTCAAGGTCAACTTTCTAGGGGATAAGTTGCATTCCTGCAGGTCCCTAGTTTTAATAATGTTGGTACATAGATTTTTAGTTCTTTTTTGCCACTAAAAAAATGATTGTCATTTTGACAGATATGTCATATTTAATATCGCTTGATTCATTTTTGCATTCAAAATATTTTTTGGTTTTCTTTTTCTATCAGATTTTATTGATGATGATGATGATTCCATGTTAAAAAAAGAAATTTGTCAAAGTTCAAATTGACATTCAAAATTGACACAACCATAATTTTGAAAAAGTTCTGCCAACACGAGATATAAAAATTTCCTAGCGTTTTAATCACATATCTACCAACATTGTAACACTTTGACAATTATAGAAAAAAAAGTACTTTATCATGGTTTCATACTCAAATTTAATAACTATTTAACCAATAAGTGTGTTGATGGGAGCGATTAATAATCGAGACATTGAGATTATTAATCGCCGATTAACACACGAGTTAGTGACAATATTTTTCCGTTGATTGTATCTTATTAAATTGGAGAAATTTTTATTTTATTACATGACAAAAATTTGACACTTAAATGTTTTGACATTCATGGTAGCTTTGATTACCTATACAGAAATTTTCGATTAATAGAAAATCAAAAATATTCTGAAAAATGTCGTTTCTATGTTTTTTGCTACTAAAATACTTGAAGGCATTAAGTCATGCCTCACCTACATCATTACAGTACGAATTTTTACTTATTGAATATTCTCTTAAAACACGATTATAACCATCCCGGCTTACATTTCTAACAACCGACAAGAAATCAGATAAAATTACCTTATAAAATTCAGCAGATTGCTGCAAAAATGGCCTTTCGAAATCTTCTTCATAAACAGTACGTGAGTTGATGCCCAAAACCATGAGCATCTGGCAGGCATTCTTTATAGAAATACGGTCCACCTTTTCTCCTCTTCGTTCGCGCATAACCATTTCCAAAAGGGTTTCTCGCAGGTGGTCTCTGATGCAGCCGTAGCGGACAACCTGCGAACTAAACTGTTGCTTACATGATCGACAAGAACATCAAAATTGCCCACTTGATCTCTGAATATAATCAGTCTAGGTTGTACACGTTATCGACATCATTCTGCTGAACGTAAACCCGGTCCATGTACATGAGGATGTCGCGAATCATCACCATCGAAGTCTGATGATCGTTCCATGCTTGGTTTAATGTTAATAAGAAGTTGTTACGCAAAGATTTTAGTACGTCCTCTCGCACCTGGAAAAATAAAAATGTGTCATCAATTATAATGGACGTTATTATGATCACAGCTAGTTTATTTAGGTATTATTATAAATACTTTACAAATATTTTTGATTTCACTTCAAATAAACTACCCCTTTTTCAAAATCAAAATAAGGTATTCTTGTACACATTGGAACAAACCCAATGATATTGATTATTGCACATTGTAATTATCCTGTTAATTCATAAAACAATGCGATTACATTTTAATATTTACTAAAAAGTACAATCTGCATTTACAAATTGCTATATTAATTTAATAGTTTCAACAAGAGTGTGAAAGTGCATAACTTGCAGACAGATAGTATTATTATACAGAAATGACTGGCTTTTAGTTGTTTTTTAAACAAATACACTTTAAAAAGATATCAAGAATTAAATGTACATCAAATATTAATCGTAAATAATCTTTATTCATCACAAGATGTTTACAAAACATTCACAACTAAATTATACAAACAGTGATCACATATTCAGTACGTGCCTTTTTAAAATGAAAAAATATATTGTTGCTAGTCACTTGGGCTTCATCTGGCATTTCATTATATAACTTTAAACTTTTTTTAACACAATTTGTGGGCTGGTTTTCGTGTTAAATTTACGTACATTTCTAGTTTCGTAATTGTGGATATCTACTATAAACAATGTACTGATTCAGATCATTAGACAATCTGTTATCGATTATTTTAAAAACGATGATAAACATGTTATAATACATTCTCTGCTTACTACAAAGCCATTGCAGTTTCAATAATTAGCAAAATTAGCATGTATTACAGTATACAAAAATTCGTATTATTGTATTCTGCAATTCCTGTAACCTTTGCAGGGTCACCTTCGCTTGCAAGAAACAAAACTGTTTCATTAAACTCAATTACTATACCTAAATATTTAATTATATGCATTTTATCAAATAATTAATCTATTAGACCCGACACTGACCTTACCACTAATAATAATAATTGCTTTAGTTTTTAGTGTTCAGTTTTAATGTTAGTTTTTAAAGATGCATTCTAACTCACTGTTAATGTTGTGTACAGCACTATATTATTTGCAGTCGCAATCACATGTGTGGTATCCGCAAATAATTTATTTTGCGTTGGTATATCGTTAATGTATAATAATATAAACGAAAGAGGTCCTCGAATAGATCCTTGAGGAATGCTCAAATTTACTTCTTTTGATATGGAGCTTAGTGATTAGTTATCATCAAGTTAAATGATCTGTAAACAAATCTAAACTGCTATTTTTAATTCTGTATTTTTTTCATTTTCGCCGTGTTTTAACAATTTTAAGCAAGACTCGATCAAAACGGATAAATAATATGTACACACAGAATACCTGCAAACATCATTAAAGCTAGTAAGATTAATAAAAGTGACAATGAATTATACTTGGATGGCAATTGACCCTTTTTGAGGATCTCCCAGTTATAGGATTCAGTATGGGCAGAATGAACCACTCTAATACTAAAGTTTTTATCAGAGCCATATGATGCTTATACAATTTGACTCAAGTTAAGGTAGAGCGTCTGAGATGACTATGGTATTTGCATAGAACAGAAGAGTACCAAAATAAATGTTGGTTCGCGGGGACCAGGCTAGTGGGCCCGCAAAAAAATTTGGATAGAAGCAGTTTTAGGTTTAGAGCAAAGAAACATAACGGTGGTAGGCTAGAGTATTGAGCAGAAAGAAAGAACTGGAAAAAACTGTAAAGCAATAGCCTGTCAATGTAAAACATACTATCAGCTCTCCACATTTGTGGATTTGATTATTTGCGTCTTACTGTGAAAAATGCCATACAATCTAATTTGAACATTTTAATATATAAGGTGTCTTGCAAAGTTATTCTCCGACAGGGTATCACATAGCAGCAACAAAATACGCTACGCTTTATTTCAATTACAGAACGGAAAATTTAGTGAAGTTTTCTCGGCCAGGCAATATAATAAGTTATGTATGGTAAAAGTAAATAAAGATACATTTTATCCACAAGGAGAACCCCTTAGCTAATTTTCCCGATATCAAAGACGAATAAGCCTTGCCAAGGTTCATCGGTAACAGTATCGTCACCTAAAAATGTTATGTGGTGTAGCAACCCAAAATAAAAAACTATTCAAGCGTACAAAAATTTCAATAAAGAAAAACCTAACAAAATGGCGACTGAATTTAATTAGAACAGCTTCTGAACAACTTTTGTATAGGAATGCGTGGTCGTATGATGATAATACCGGGTGTCTTAAAATGAAATACAGCTAGTAGGCTTTGAATTTCCCATAATGCAATCTAAAATTTTACTTGAAATTGTCAAGACTGTAAGTATAAGTCAAATTCGAGGTAAGTAGGTTAGGTTTTGCATTAGTCTGTGTCAAAACTGATGCAAAACCTAACCTACTAACCTCGAATTTGACATAGACTTACAGTCTTGCCAATTTCAGGCATACTAGATGTAATTCATTTTAAGACACCCGGTATTTTTGCAAAGTATGGTGGAAAAATGCAAATAATCGATAGCCCGAAGCTGTTAAAAGAAATCACAGCAGCAGTCTCAGCTTTGTGTTAAAGTGTGAAAAGCGATAAAGTGAATGTAATGCGACAGCGATGTAGGAGTTCAATTTACGATGTATATCTATAATTTGTAATTGTTTATTTGGTACTTGTTTATACAGGGTGACTTTAATAGCTGTGCAAATATTTTAACTGGTAAAAGAAACTAGTAAAATAACATTAGTCCAATATTGTCTAATACAAAAACTTTTAGTTTAAAAAAAAACAGGTTAAAGTTTTTCTAAAAAAGTTTGAGAGCCATAGACAAATGAATAAAAATGTGACAATTAAAAACAAAAGGAGCCTGTTTTTTAAATATTTGTATTAATTTCATGTTAACGTCATCTTTTTAAAAAATACCATTGGTAAAATTCATTTTACAATATTTAACAAAAAATTCCGTTAACATGACATTAATACAAATATTAATAAAAACAGGCTACTTTGGTTTCTAGTTATCATATTTTTATTCAAAATAATCTGTGGCTCTCAAACTTTTTTAGAAAAACTAACCCGTTCTTTTTTGAAACTAATACCTAATGTTATTTTACTGTCCTCTTTCAACATTTAAAATATTTACAACTATTAAAGTCACCCTTTATATCACAACTAATAATTATTTTATCTACAGTCTACAATATTACTTCATTATCAAAATTGCAGAGGGTTGCGGACGAAGCTACAATTGTATAACAGTGCAATGGATAACGTTTACGACATAAGCGTCGCAGAATCTAGTCTCAATGAATTTTTTTTTGATGCTGAGGTTACGGATACCGAAATCTACAATTTGTGGGAGCGGGTAGGTCTAGAGACCTAGGGTAGATGCAAAGGAGTGATGGTATGGGTAAATTTAGTACACATAGTTCATACGTTGAGGCAGTTTCATTAAATATAAGAATAAATTTATTGCAATAATTTTAATGGCAATATACATACCACCTGGTGCATCTGTTAATCAATACGCTGATCTATTTAGGTTTATTGAAAGCAGTATTCAACAAGATGTGAGTTGCAGAAACATATTGATAATAATTGGTGACATCAATCTTCCTGAGATTACTAGCATCGAAGTTCTTGTGGACAAACTATCTAGTCACGGCAATCAACGACTTAATTTTGTCAATTTTAATAATCTCGAGTTATTTAACAACATTAGAAATCCATTTGATAAAACTTTAGATTTGGTGATTGGTTCAGAAGAACTAAGTCATTCTTCAGTAATAACTAAACAAGTGCCCCCTTTTGTTGCTGAAGACACATCATCCTGCTTTATCGGTTACTACCAGTTTACAGCAAAATTGCACGAATTCTGTCAGTAAGGAAGCAGCTGAATTTAACAATTTAAAAAAATGTGATTTCTCACTCAAATGATTTCTAATATAGATTAGTCAAACTTATATTTGGAATCAGATGTGAATTTAGCAGTAGCGATTTTCTGTGCTCATTTGTACAATATTATAGACAACACTGTACCAAAAACAAGAATGGTCAGAAAATATCTATGTTGGTTTAGTAGAGAAATGAAGCAATGCTTAAACAATAAAAACAGATTAAGAAAGCAGATTCTTTTCTGAACGTCATAATATCGATTATTAAGTACCTTATTGAAACAAGCCTAAAAAATTGCAAAACTCAGTTCATCAGACCTCATATTTCTAACTTTTTCTCGGCCTCTTCTAAGGCAGTTACCGATCTTGTAAAGTAATATACTATTTTCATGTTATTTGTAAAATAGAAAGTTTGTTGTCAAATACGATGGAAATATAATGGGCAAGTTTAAGGCTAATTCTGTTGTGCCTCAAGGCTCAAATTTAGGACCGCTTTTATATTTGAGTTTTATAAATGATGCCCGATATATTGGTTCATATGAAATGTTTGTTATTCGCAGATGATGCTAAATTTTATCTTAATATTGAAGAAGTTGAAGATTGCTTCAAAATACAAAATGATATTAATAACATACATACATGGAGTATTAAAAATAAATTGAGTTTTAATATCTTTAAATGTTGTTTACTTGTAAGCAGTCGCCAGTCATATTTGACTATAAAATGGATAACATTTTAAAGCGTGTTGAATCTGTTAAGGACGTGAGTATTACATATGATTGTAATAGCTATTAACATATCTAGGAATGTTATGAGTATCCTGCTGCCGCCGATGTTGTTTTGAAATCCGAGCTCGTAGAGCCGAGATTGGACCGTGTCATGATTGATATCGAAGAACTCAACGTTTCGCCCACTTTCGTAAGGGGCTTCATCAGGAGGAAAAGCAAAAGAGCACGGTAACTCAACATGTTAACCACGCCAGAGGCGAAACTCTTTGCAAGGGAAGAGAGAGAAGAGCACGGTAAACGTGTGAACCACGTCAGAAGCAAAACTCTTAGGTAGAGCGCTTCCCAGCTGGGTGTTTCCTGTTAAGTCGTTAGTACAAATTGTTATACGTGCCGACTACATCTGCACTACTGTAAGTTGTTTGTTTGGTCATGTGAAGTGGCCCAATAGATGTATTAACTGTACCGTCTTATGATTTGTCCCTTGTCTTGTGCATGCCTGTTTACAGGGTGACTGAGTCACTATGTTACGATCGATGTGAGGTGAGACCCGGACGTGGCGGATGAGCATTGCAGGTAGGTCGTCGCTGCGTTGGGGCTTCCAGAAGTAGCTTTTGAGTATTTTTCGCCCTGTTTGGCCCTCAAGGTCCGGTTGAACGAGGGTCTGTTGGACTTGGACTTTGTGGCGCCCATTTATTTGGTAACACCCTATATATACCTCAACACATTTGCCCTGTGGTGTCTCGTTTTAGGACCCCGCCCCCTCCCTGAGCGTATCTGAGCCGTGGCCTTTAGCCTGTTTCTTACGATTTCCAGGGTGAGCGTGCACATTTCCCGGACTTGTCTAGTTATTTGGTACTCACACAGTTGTGAGTGTCGATAAGTCAATTTGATCCTGTAACAAATTATCGGACCGTTTGAAATTGTTGGAAATTTAAATTCGAAACTTATTTAGGACTTTTGATTAATGAGGTAGGTCCTCCATTGAAACAAATCTCTCACTCTCCGCAAACTAATCTCACTGTAATAGATATCTTTTAACCATAAGAAATATTGTTTATTACTTGTGAAATTGTTTATGTATAGCAATAATGCTAATAAAGTTATTTTCATACAAACTCCCTCTTCGTTCGAGTAATGGTTTATTTTATAAAGTAAAAACTACTGAACTAACTCTGAATGTCATCAAATAACAAATTATTTGAATATAGCTGTCAACTGTTTTCAAGTCAAGGCAACTCATATTTAAAAAACATGAAAACTTATGATTAATATTATCCAATGAAAATTGACAAAAATAATTACATTTTTGATACCATTAGATGCGCTATAATTTTCTCTTTCCATTGATAGCAAAACATTTTCTGTAGGTTGAAATGGCGAGCAGGAATTCATGAAACTGTTAATTACAATGCTAAATCCCTATGTTCCAGTTTGAAAGTGGACACCCGGTATGTAGTATTCCCTGTGAATGCGGGAAATATTATAACGGTAAACATCCAGGTCTTTAGAAGTTAAGAGTTAAAGAATATAAAAATCATATAATTTTGATAAGTCTTAACTTGCAGAACATGCCTTGAAATAACAACTAACAAATACATAACACAAAGATCTTATCTAAAGAATCGATGTCAACTAAACATAAAATTAAAGAAAGGCATATAGTTTATTTAACGGCGATCTTGATATTTTTAGACAAAAGTTGGCTGTCCATTCTTAAAGATCAGATCACGTAGATATAGGTACTAAACTGGCAGTGTCAAGCAATTCACTAGACGGTGGTAATTTCTTTTAGTTTTAATTGTTAAATCGTTGATAACGAGAGTAGATAGTCCCTTGAAATTTTCGATATTTCAGTTTTTTAATTTTGCAGGGTGGAAAAATACCCATATAAAGAACATGAATTATATCATGCCACAAACACGTTTTGGAGATTATAACAATTTTTAATATTATAAACAATTATCCTTCAGACTTGTTTACTATTATCTTCAGTTTTTTTAGCACCTTTTAAAGTTCAAAACCACAGTCTATCTACAGTGTAGACTTACTAAGCCAGATTCTTCGCTAATGTGGACAATTGTTTAATCATATTATGTACTTTATAATCAGGATTGTTGTTACTTTTGGTAATCTGGACGTGATACAACCGATATGTTTTTACGGGAAACAATTTGCTGCCGAGTCACCCTCTTCTTGAACATGATATGGCCATATAGTAGCCCATTCCCAAATGAAGTAATTAAAACATGTTTTAGTTTTTATCTTTTTTAACAAATTGCCTGACAGGCAGTTGATTTTAAGCAAAGTCAGAATACACTATGGCTCTGCGAAGAAGACAACACATTACACTGTCCCTGCAGATAACAAATGGAATTCGTGAGCAATTAAAGAAGGGAATCCAAATAAAAAAATAGCTGCAAGATATGGTGCGGGTACATACTTATAATCCGTTCACGACCTTTTTGGGACAGAGTTGGCTATGATTTTTTCTTTTCATGTTGGACTCACTGATTCGGTGATGCAACTTTTTTTCTGTCAGTGTCTGTTCAACATTTGCTTGGCACTGCATTGCCAGATTTATTATTTTAATATTCGTAAGAAAATAAATGATTTATCAAATGTGTACAAATAATTTTTATTTTCGTCAAAGGAAAAGTCAAAATGCCCAAAATAATTTTGTTACAACAAAAAATGTCCATTAAACGATGCTACTTCCAATTTAAAAACAAACAGACTAGATTTAAAAGAATACGAATTGATGTGGAGACTAGAGAGAGATCCGGCAAGAACGTACCTATTCAGAAAATATAACCTTAAACTGAAAACAACCTAACCTAACACAAAAAGTGCCAATTTCCATCAGGGAGTTTAGTTGCCACAGAGGTACTGCCAACCATATATATAATACACATATATTGCTAGTAGGGCCTGGAAAAGTCAGAAAACATTACGGCGCCGACATAGTCTCACTTAGAGTATAACGCGTCTCGTGCGCATGCGTGAGGATTCGAACTCCGCCTTTAGAAGCGAATTTTAAACTTGACCACTTCCCCATTGGCCGGACGACGCCGCCGCGCTTGCACACAGCTCACCATTATACATTGAAGAGTTGGTTGTCTGTCTCACTTCCTTGGTCAGTTTCCTACTCATAGCCGCTAGCAATATAGTAAGTATTAGATATATGCTGCCAACAAGATTACTAGATGGTCATAGCCTCACCTGACCCAAAAAGATCGTGAACGGCATCTACTTCCACTATTTTGAATATTAAAACTCTGTAAAGAGCTTTACACAGAACTTCCCTTGCATATGAAAGTTCTGAAACTGTTCACCCAGTATTTGTTGGGTTCAAAATATGCCCTTTTTCTTCAATGTTAAAAACCTGAGCAAAATATTATTTTTATACGACTAATAGTTCTTGTGTTGAAAACGAAAGTAGATTTATCTTCTAAAATGTTCATGTTCTAATATTTTGTATTTTGTAGTGTGGCAAAATACCCAAAAAAAAGAATGATTATTGAAGCGCCACAAAAAAGTTTCAGAGATTATCAAAATTCATTTGTTGGCAAGTTTGGAATTTTTCACAGGAAAACAATCTACCTTGGCTGACAACACTCTTAGTTTGATAAGCGATAATGGACAAATTAAAACTATTTCTTTTATTCTCAACTGCAGGGCACTGATTCAGCCAATGGACCGCAATGTAATTCAGCTAACAGTTATTTTATGGAAAACTTTTATTTTCAAACATTTTGCACAGCGAAGAAGAAAACATTGTTCAGTATATTGATCTAGCGCATACAGTCTCGTTCTTGCATGAAGCATGGCAGAATGTGCTAATTAATGTTTTATAAAAGTGCTGGAATACACTAACCCTACAAAAGAATGGGAAAATGATAACCAATGGCTGAAGCAAAAGATAAAATTATAGACGACGAAAATAATAGACAAGACAATTCATAATATGGTGCATGAGATTACTTCCAAAGATAGTATTGTGATGCCAACAATAGGCGATTATGTTAACGAATATGATGCGAAATATGAAGGAGTTGATGTAACTGAGTCAGTCAGACATGATGTAGCCACTAAGAGTTTTCAGCAATGCATAGAATGGCCTGAAGGAAACAGTGCGCCTATAAACAAATTGCTAATATTGAGGAAACTCTAGTATATGCAATTTCTATCAGAAAAAAACCAGGCAAACCAAAATGACATACTTTATGCGCTAATGTTACATTAGGTACTATGTATAATATATATTCACATAAGTGCACACATACTATATCTACACATATCTTGTTTGTGTTTGAATATTTTATGTAGAAGTTTATTTGCTGTTCCTTCCAATTTGTCTATAATTAAATCGTTAAAAATTGCCTTTCTCAATATAGTCCAGGCAATGGGTCGTAACCAAATGAAATTTGGTGGGATCGTAAAATTTACTGTCCTGATCATAACTCTAGAGTTTTTGACCTTGGGGAAGACTGCTCGCACTTCCATCTTGGATAGATAGCAACCAAAATCAGTTTTTTGTAAATATCTCCGTTTCTATTGGTCCTATGAAAAAAAAGTAGAGTTATGAATTGAAGAGCATAAAATTGTACATACAATACGTTCTATAAATTTTTTTCGTCAGACCAATAGTTTATCACATACAGTGCGCCAAACGGAAGCGAGTAATGGTAATGTAGCGGTGGAACAGACGCACAGTGGTTCCAAATCCGAAATCGCTGGCCAAAAATCGAAAAATGAAGTTTATATTTAAGGAATTTTAACTGTTGGGCCAGGTAGAAGGATATTTCTGACGTCCCTTCCAAGGGCCAGGAAGTGGCAGATTTTGAATTTAGCCATTAGGATTTCATTCGGACGGGAACGCTCGAGCAGGTAGCATCGGTCATGCGCAATGGTCTAAAAATTACGTTGCGTTTGAAGTGAAATAACTTTTTGTATAATTCAGCAATTTGAATTCTCCAAAATGGAATCTCCTCCTGGAAGTAAGTACATTTATTATATCATTGGGATTTTTCATACAAACCACACACAGAGCAACAAAAAATATAAACAACTACCGTAAATTTTCGTGCCCGCGGCGAAAAAAAGTTATGTTTACATTGAGTAAAAGTTAATAATTCAACATAATTCAGCGACCGATCAAGTGTCACGTTATTCTTTACACTCTTCAGTAATACACCACCAAAAATCAGCTGCTCCAAATTGCCCCTTCGGTTACGGTGAATTTTTTTATAAATTGACGCAGGAATTCAAGCGCAGCGCGTTTTGCGCACACACTGTGTGAGGTGCACCGTTGTAGGTGCGATGTCGAGTGATTTGTTTCTCATAAAACTCATTTTAGTCTGCCGAATTCGACTATTATTTTCATTAACAAATCATTATTGGTTCTTCAAAATTATGTAATTAATACACGGCTATAAGCGAGGAGAAAGCCTGTAATGTAACATGTAATGTACCAAATTCGTGCAGTTGAGACGGGGTCTCGAGCACCAAACGAACTTGTTAGAACACGTTTGTGAGTCGCTCGCTGCGATCCGTCGAGAGTCGGTTTTCGGAACGAACACAAAGGGATTTTAAGTTCTAGTTGGGACATCGTTTTGTCCGTATAGCTAAGTTGTACGCGGCAACGAGCCATTTCTGGCTAGCACGATGAACTGGACGGAGGAAAGTACGTTGCAGTTGATTGAAATTTACAAAAATCAGACTGTTTTATGGAATCCTAAAGACCACAACTATTACAAAAAGACCCTAAAAGAAGATGCGTGGAAGGAAATCGCTTCTTTAATAAGAGAAACAGAAGAAGCCTGCCAGAGTAAAATAATTAGTTTGTTGGCGTCCTTTAGAAGAAAGAAAAGCAGAGTGAAGAAAACACCCTCGCCAATGCTCGACTAAACTGGAAAAACTTTTATTTTTATACTGCCGAATACTCGCGACATGGTTGGCTCGCCGGATGTTTAGAAGAATTCTCTCGGCGTGTTCGCTTCACGTACCAACTAACGAACATTACATTACATGGTACGTTACAGGCTGGGCTCGGCTAATGTATATGGACCTTTAGGCTGCATATTTATGGGGCATTCAGTAAACACAAAAACATTAAAATTTTTTTGAAGTTGCCATGTGCATATAATTTTTGTACTAGGGATTCTGTATTTTGTTTTGCAAAGGTTTCCACACCTGCATACAGGCAGATTTGAATTTAAAAATGATTATTTCCTTCATATCCATAATAATGCGTAATCACCATGATTTCTGTCAGTTTAATAATGACTAACATTCAAACGTCAAAATTTAACCGCGGTTAAATTTATGTAAAAATTTAATCGTTTGTGCTTCACCAACTAAATTTTATCTAGTTATACGGGAAATAATCACGCCGAACATCCCGCGTGCATGTAAACTAGCCTGAATAAATTGAGACGATTTTCTGTCAGAATGTTTTGCTCTGAAGAAATATATCTCGTAAATTTTCCGCTTCAAAATCCCTCGTGCTACCCACTCGGGATTCTTGTTGAGCGGCAAATTTACTTGACAAATTTCTTAGCAAAACATTCTGACAGAAAATGTCAAAATTTAATCGGCTATTTTAATGCACTTGGGATATTACTGTTGAAAATTGTTTGTTTGTTTGTTAATTAGTGTTTCTCATTGTCAGTGTCAAAGTAGATATTTTTCTAGAAAATCTCACCTAAAGTTTATTAAAACGTAATAAAAATACCTATTAATAAACGCTACGCCAATAGTATCCAACACAGTATTAATAATATCCTTAAAACTTGTTAATTACAACATTTATGGCAGATGGGAAGTAAATGTCACACTCTTAACCTATTTGTTTTAGTAACTTTTTGTAAGTACATTCCTAGACAAAGGTGCATTTTGGAAGTACACTCATGAAATTTTGGATATCAAAGGCCACTTTGTAATTTTATGTTTACTGAACAGACTATACATCGATGGTATAAGTGATATTATAATTATTATGTATAGGCGTTGTATCACCAAAAACTAACGACGCTGATGAGAAAGATTCGTCAGTCCGACCCGAGCTCGCATATCGTTCGCAACGCGAAGAAATAAAATCGATCAAAATTTCTTGACTAACGTATACGCCCGTTGCCTTATTTATTCCGACCATCCATACTCTCCTTGTTTTTCAATAACTCTACTCTTACAGTTATGTAGTATTGTCTCACTATTGAATCGATTTTTTCAGACTCTCGGATAAGCAGTGAAGTGGTTGCAGTTGGTTTCACGCGACAGGAGTTGTTCAATTTATTGGGAAATCATTTAAATGATCATGTGAATAAAGTGTACAAAGTCATGGAAGTCGCATTTTCCAAAAAAGTCCATAGCCCTTACACGTAATCCGCGGATGAAAAACAAAAAATTCGTAAGTTATTATGTGACATGCGAGACAAATGGCGAAAAGCTAGAAGGATAAAGGCGAGGTTTCTGGAGAAAAATACGGATTGGCTAAGCACAGTCGTCGCCTTTGGGAACAATAAAGAAATATCAACAGAAAACGAGGATACAGCTGCAGTTCTTGGGCCCGGTCGCCATTCGCAGAGCTTCGAGGACTCCAGTGAACGGTCGAAAAGAAGAAAAACTGCAGGTATTCGTAACCAGTCCAGTGCCGAAGAGCTTGCCTTTGCCACCCACATGAGTCTTCGGGCTGCAGGGAAATTTGACGCCGCAAAAGTAGTAAAAGAGGTTGCTCTGGGCAGTCCTACCAGAGCGTCCAAATACAAGCAAGCTTTACGCACTGTTACAGACGTTACTGTCGATTGTTATTCCGCTGATACTGCTCTTTCTTTAATAATTGAATGCCGTATGTCCAAACATATATATCAGGAAATACGGTCTGGAGCACTGGAACGTAATTCCAAAATGTATCCATCGTACAAATCTGTGCTGGAGGCGAAAAAAAAATGTTATCCACCCAAAGATGACATAACTATAACCGAAAGTAAAGCTGCGGTAAAACTTCAAGCACTGTTAGATCATACAGCGGATCGCATATTGACAGTGCAAAGTGAAGTTTTGAGTTTCCTCCCATCCAATGAAATTTGTAAATTGGTTCTGATTTGCAAATGGGGATGTGACGGAACATCCGGGCAAAGTACTTTCAAACAAAAATTTGATAATGACGACGGAGATAAAACAGATGCAACTATTTTCTTCACTTCGCTTGTGCCACTACAGCTCGTGTTTGTTGATGAAGAAGGTAACCAAGAAATAACCGTGTGGAAAAATCCACGACCCTCCTCCCCTCGATTTTGTAGGCCGATAAAAATCGAGTTTTCGAAAGAGACTGCAGAAGGAACGCGAAATGAAGTTAATGACATCAAAGAACAAGAAAACCAGCTTCAACCTTTTCATGCGATTGTGAACGGAAAAGAAATCACTGTATCGTACAAATTAGCCTTAACAATGGTTGATGGTAAAGTCTGCAATTCACTAACGTCTACTGCATCAAGTCAACGATGCTATCTTTGCGATGCTACATCCAAAGAATTCAACGACATCGACAAGATTTTGAAGAGAAAGATAAATGAAGATCATTTACAATATGGAATATCATCACTGCACGCGTGGATTCGTTTTTTCGAGTGCCTTCTACATATTTCATACAGATTAGAAGTAAAAAAATGGAAAACCGGTAAAGAAAGCATCGAAAGTCGTAAAAACACCATACAAAAAGGTTTCCGTGAGCAATTGGGACTTTTGAATGACCAACCGAAACAAGGATATGGTAGCACGAATGACGGTAATACTGCTCGTCGTTTCTTTCAAAACTCCGATGTTTCCGCATCTATAACGGGGCTAGATGAAGATATAATCAAAAGATTCCACGTGATCTTACAAGTAATATCGTGCGGGTTTGAAATAAATGTGGATAAATTTGAAAAATATGCTGTAGATACAGCCCGTAGATACGTGCTACTATATCCTTGGTATTACATGCCCACTACTGTGCACAAACTTTTAATTCATGGTGCAAATATAATAGAGTCTTCGATGCTCCCAATCGGACAGATGTCAGAGGAAGCCCAGGAATCCTGTAATAAATATATAAAATCATTTAGGCAAGACTTTTCCCGAAAATTTAGTAGAAAACAGAATATGGAGGATGTTTTCGCGCGACTTTTGATTGCTTCTGACCCCGTTATCTCGAGTCTGCGTAAGCTGCCAGCAAAATCAAGCAAATCATTATCGCGTGAAGGAATGGCGTTATTGATACCGCCAACTGTGAACAACCAAAAGGTACTCCGAATGACTGACTGCGACTCTAGCGACAATAACGATAGTGATTCGGATAGCAATTGGACTCTATAACTATTTTCGTATTTTATTTTACATAAAAGTGATATTCAATATAACTTTCAATAAATTAGTATTTATATTCAAAGTGTATTTATATTTACATACTTTCCCAATCTACTATATCCCACATACATGTATGTATTATACATTCTTTCGTTCTATCAAAATAGAATCGTGTTCAGCGACCTCGCAAACCCCGAGTACTAAATTTCGTAGCGATTAATTCAAATTTTTAGGAAATTGTCTGCCATTTTTAAGCCGCCATCTTGTTTTTGTAAAATTTGACTTCAGATTCGTGTTCAGCGACCTCAAAAACTCCAAAGTACCAAATTTCGTAGCGATTGATTCAAGTTTGGAAGAAATTGTCCGCCATTTTTAAGCCGCCATTTTGTTTTTGTAAAATTTTACTTCAGATTCGTGTTCAGCGACCTTAAAAACTCCCGAGTACCAAATTTCGTAGCGATTCATTCAAATGTGGAGGAAATTGTCCGCCATTTTTAAGCCGCCATTTTGTTTTTGTAAAATTTCATTTCAGATTTGTGTTTAGCGAGCTCAAAAACCTCCACGTACAAATTTCGTAGCGATTGATTCAAATTTGGAGGAAATTCTCCGCCATTTTTAATCCGCCATCTTGTTTTTGTAAAATTTGACTTCAGATTCGTGTTCAGCGACCTCAAAAACTCCCAAGTACCAAATTTCGTAGCGATTGATTCAAGTTTGGAAGAAATTGTCCGCCATTTTTAAGCCGCCATTTTGTTTTTGTAAAATTTGACTTCAGATTCGTGTTCAGCGACCTTAAAAACTCCCGAGTACCAAATTTCGTAGCGATTGATTCAAATGTGGAGGAAATTGTCCGCCATTTTTAAGCCGCCATTTTGTTTTTGTAAAATTTCATTTCAGATTTGTGTTTAGCGAGCTCAAAAACCTCCACGTACAAATTTCGTAGCGATTGATTCAAATTTGGAGGAAATTCTCCGCCATTTTTAATCCGCCATCTTGTTTTTGTAAAATTTGACTTCAGATTCGTGTTCAGCGACCTCAAAAACTCCCAAGTACCAAATTTCGTAGCGATTGATTCAAGTTTGGAAGAAATTGTCCGCCATTTTTAAGCCGCCATTTTGTTTTTGTAAAATTTCACTTCAGATTCGTGTTCAGCGACCTCAAAAACCCCCGAGTGCCAAATTTCGTAGCGATTGATTCAAATTTGGAGAAAATTGTCCGCCATTTTTAAGCCGCCATCTTGTTTTTGTAAAATTTGACTTCAGACTCGTGTTCAGCGACCTCAAAAACTCCCGAGTGCCAAATTTCGTAGCGATTGATTCAAATTTGGAGAAAATTGTCCGCCATTTTTAAGCCGCCATCTTGTTTTTGTAAAATTTGACTTCAGATTCGTGTTCAGCGACCTCAAAATCATTCGAGTAACAAATTTCTTAGCGATTCAACAATACCTTCTATATTTGGCCAGCCATTTGGAATTTGGCACCACTGTGAGACGTGTCCGTAGAAAATATAATGCAGAAAACTGTGTAAATGTATTTGATAATAATAGATATTTATGTGGAAATTACTTTGCACGTATCACTTAGCTCACATTTAAGCAGACAGACAACACCACCTATAAACAAAGCCTGCGCACTGAGATCGGGAACTGTCAAGATGGCGGCCATAGAAGGTTGATCAGGCTTCCACTAATGTGTGCTAGCGTCAGTTCGCGGTGATTTCAACTTTAAATTTTAAGTTTCCTGAGCTGTTTCTGATCCGGGCGTTACTTTGAAAACGAATGTTGGTACAACAAATATTCCTAGCAAGAAGCAGTTATTTTTACAAGTCACCAACTTTAACGCGCAAGAAGTTTTTGTGGTCACTCGTTTCTAACCTGCAAAAGCTCGTGGTCATTTGTTGTTGTGTACGCCTTATTTTATTAATCTTATTTGTCTACATACAACATACGTATATTCTCGTTGAAGGTAAGCAATATTTTAATAATCTTATTTATATCTATAATTTAATGTAGATGCAGGTATGGAAAATCGTGCAGCCAATTTTTCTCCATTAGAAGAAACCCGCCTATTATGCTTGGTCAAAAAATACAAGCATATTGTGGAATGCAAGAAAACGGTCGCAGCTGCAAATATCCAAAATAATGCCATATGGGGGACCATTCACAAGGAATTTTGCGCTAGTGGGGAAATAAGCAAAACGGCTGCTATTCTAAAAAATAAATACAAAAATATCAAGAGGAGCAAACAGAAAATTTGCCGATGAAAAAATGAAAGTTACGGGCACAGGAAGAGGGCCACCAACAAGTGATTTAAAAATGGACGATACTGACATGAAAGTTTTGGAGCTGCTAGGGACCCACATGACTGGGCACGACAGTGACTTCAATGATGATCGTATTGGTATGTTATTAACATTTTATTATTAAAAAAAAACTTAACAGTTCAAGTTTCAGGATTAACCCCAGCAACAAAACTAAGTGATGTGGCCCCCGTAGTGATTGAAATGGCAAATAATGGCAATGTCATATGTGGGTAAGAAAGCAAATTCCTAATTTAAAAACTGTAACAAGAATGTAACAATTTAATTGTAGAAACTGGACCATCTACCAGCAATTCCGGCAAGGCCGACTGGGCCACATATACACCGGCAAAGTTGCGAACGCCAAAGGCCAAGCAGCTAAATGCCAACATTCGCTTTAGCAGCAAATTGGTCGGCCAGTTATGTTCTTGGGTGGCAACCAAAGATGGTCAGGTTTTGGAAGCCGAACATAAATTGGCCAAGCATAAAATGCGAATGCAGCAGATGCAAGAAAGGCACCAACAACAAATGAGATTTGCCGAAGAGGAATACCTATTGAAAATGGAAATTTTAAAACGGCAATTGTTAAAACATTAAAAAATAAAACAAATTAATTATTTATTCTCTTTTATTACAATGGATATGTTATGTTAAACTAGATGAATAGTTTATAAACTCGAGCAAGAATTACAACTACAGTTTTGAAATTAGACATTTACGTTGTGACCGTAACAAGAGGTTATGCAAGTGTTGCAAAGTGATTTGCTATTAAATTATGTCTAATGATATTCATATTCCCTCCCTTCATTTGAACTCCATTAATTTGAACATCGGCCATTTCCTGCTGCAATACATCTTCAACATTATCTTCAGTTGGTGGAAGTGGTTCTTTTATTGTTGCAAGCAATATTATGAAGAACAGCAGTTGCAACGATGACGGCTTCAACTTTTTCTATATTTAATCGAATCCCTAGAGCCAAAATAGGGAAACTGGGTTTCCACACCCTGAAGCATTGTTCAATAGGATTGCGAGTTCTAATCGGAGCTTCATTAAATAAATTCTCTGCAGGCGCTGATGGATTTGACAAGGGGGTGATCAAATAGGGTTTGATACCGTACCCACTGTCGCCTAACGATAAACTGTCCATAACGCAGAGTTAATAAAAGCATGTCAGTCACAGACAATGCATAATTTCTAAAAACCAATAATCCAACTTTAATTACACAGAGTACTATTGTATTTTTGTATTATACCTTATCGTGTTCGAACCAATATTTAATTGCGTCAGTACTTCACGTACTGAATTTTTTGTTAGTCAGAATCTAACGAAGAATTCTTCATCTGACCATTTTCGAAGATGATCTGGTCGATCATGAAAAACTCTTGGATTTCTTCTTATTCCTGCTGCTACTACATTTAAAAGTTTCATAAGATCTTCATCATCAGTTAGATTAGCCATTGTAAATTGTAATCAAACTTTGCCGCAACAAATAAGACAAATTTTGAGGTTAGAGCAGGTGGCGTTTCTACTTGAACCAGAGTTAACACGCCAACATCGCCGGATCAACTACACAGTGAGTTAACTCCGGGATTAGCGTTGATCTAGGTACAACACACAATTTTAGAAATTGCCGAGTTAACTCTGACTACGGGGTGGATCTTCGTTTATAAACCTGGGCTTTAGGGACCATTATTCTTCAGTGTAAAGTCATTATTTATTAGTTAGTAGGTCATTTAACTGCTGTTGAATGAAGATGCGTTTTTGGCCGAAAAGAATCAACGAGCAGTGGTTCACAGAATAACTTTGGAAAACATTGCGGACTGAGACCTTTTCATCGGTCACAAGTGCCCCAACCATTCCACAATCCCCCTAAAAACATCATAATTAGTTCTACTGCCGATATTTTACTGAACAATTACTGTAAAAATAAAAATGATGTTCGTAACAAACAGATTGTGTAACATCATCCTTATCTTTTTTAATAATTTCCCATTGTGGATCACATAAAAAATAATTATCAACCTACCTTCTATTCAAAAATTCATTCTGATGTCAATAATTATGAGAATGCAAACCAAAATCACTCTTCACATTAATTTATGACCACCAGCTGTTCGTTGTTTTGACTTTTGACCTTCTGTGGCGGCCATTTTGATTATGTGCACAGGCTTTGTTTATAGGTGGTGTTGAGACAGATGCACAAAAAAAGCTTCACCGCTACATTACCATTGTTTTCTTGCATTTGGCGTACTGTATCTTGAAAATTATCGGTCTAACAGAAAAATGAATCGAACATATTTTATGTACAATTTTATGCTCTTCAATTTATTATTTCACTTTTTTTTCGTAGGACCAATAGAAACAAAGATATTTGCAAAAAACTCATTTTGACCGCCATCTCTTCAAGATGGCGGCACGAGCGATCTTCGCACAAGGTCGAAAACTCAGGGTTATAATCAGGACAGTAAATTTTACGATCCTACCAAATTTTATTTGGTTATGACTAGGGATGTCGGCGGGTACCCGGGTACCCGGGTACCCGGGTCGACCCGGGTAATAGTCAACCCGGGTGTAATTTCAGGACCCGGGTACCCGACTAGTAAATTATGTCATTTCCAAGAAGTCAGTCTTTTTCGGAGATGATAAAAAAATAGCGATAAGCGCTAGAAAAACATAACCATGCAGTAATAACAAGAATGGGATGGGGTGATCCCATACCACATAATGTTTTTTGTTTCATAAAAGGAAGGCAATAAATCCGCTTCACGGAAATATTTAACCCGTCAATAGTACCATTAAATTGCGTCAGTATGGGATGAAGTAACATAAACATCCTGTGTGTGATGTTGATTGATGCTGCTACCAATTTCGGACAAAAAGTCACGT
>CALNHX010011025.1:0-35369 GCA_940337035.1 Agriotes lineatus
ATATCGCCCTCGGATAATTGAGCACTCCGCCTACGGCGTCGTGCTCAAACTTTATCCTCGTGCGATATGGACATCATATCCACTCTCGTTGTACAATAGTAGATATCTTACAACAAAATCACGTTTGCCACAAACAGGGCACAGCAGGGCGTGCCCATTGCAAAACAAACAATTAATGAAAGTTGCCTAGGTAATCGCGACTAACGTGGTTTGTGATTGGTGTATTTCATATTCATCCTTGTGTTGATATGAAATCATATACGTTCAGTTAACTACAATTGCCTACATATCCATTCTGTAGATTGTGAAGAAAACAGAATATATACATGCGGGAGTAGAAAAACTACTATTGTGGTTTAAATCAACTGTTGTGTCCGTTGAACGCGCTCATTTATTCTTCCTCAAATTCAATTGCGTTGGTACGTTCCGCATTCTTGTGCGTGACAGTTCATACACATAACCGAACATTTTTAACCAACCAACCTTAACCATCCGCACGCTCTCCGCAGTCAATTTTGCAGGCACACGAAATTAACTTTAAAATTGATAAGGGAGCTGGTGCTTCAGTAATAAAAACAGGTATTAAAATATCACCTGATTTCTTCCATCCCCATTCTTCTGGTTGTAAAGTATTTTCATGCCAAGCCTGAGTTTGGTGGTAAACCCGCAACGAATGTTGTTTCAAAGCTGCAAACGTCGAGGGTAGCCTTGCCAAAGTAACCGTTTGACTAGACCGAGGTGTTAAACAGAACATACCTCTGATGATTTATTAACGTTTAATTTTTTTTCTGCTTCATATAGTACAAAGGTAAATATTTCCCCAGCCTCAGTAATATCCTCTTTTGTAGCATTTGGTTTGTTAAAGGTTTTAACAACTTCTTGTAAATTTGTTTTCGAGTTTAGTAACTTTGCAGATGTTGTGTCACTACCACTAAATGCGTAAGCAAAAAGAACTGTTTCTCTTGTGTTCTTAAAGACATTTGACAACTGTAAATCTTTAGAGCTATAAATTCTTGCTTTTATATTACCTTAGGCCTCCCTTAGTATTCTTTTCAGTTGGCGTTAGGGCAATAATTAAGGTAAGAAGATCGACATCTTGTCTACAATTACCACCGTTTCGGATTTAAAACTTTTTTGAATAGCAGTTTGAACTATTACTGTATCAGCATCATCATCCGCAGTTATAGCTTGTATCTCTTCATTTTGAAAGGTCTGAACTAGTTGAGAAATCAATCGTTCTTTGTTGCCAAGGTTGCATAATAATTTTTTTCTTCAAACGGCAGTAAAATATGGCATTATACTGCTGGATTGATGATGCTAAACTGTCACTTTATTGCCAAGCGGCAGATAATATTATCTGCCGCTGACGAAATCAAGTAATTTTCTTCGAATTTTGTTCACAAAATTGTAAATAATTTGTTATAAAAAAGTTTTAAGAAAAAATACTATATGTTATTCGGAGCAAAAGTATCTTTATGTGGCTCGGCTGTACTTATCTACCTCGCAAGCTCGGCAGATAACCCATTCAGCCTCGCCACATAAAGTATAACTTTTGCTCCTAATAACATAATATACTATTCTTTAGGGTCAGTAATTGGCGTATTTTGCTAAAAAATAACGTTGGGATATGTTCTTCTTAAAATTCTCTGTTGGCGTTCAATACTTTTTGTGCTGGTAGGATTATTACCATACCCATCGAAAACAGTTGTGACATTTTTCCCATAATGCCTTCTAACAAATTTTACGTATGTGCTGTAAATCTTCTTAAATGTGCCCTGACTCGGCCATACAACACGATGAATTAGATTTCCGCCATCAATTACATACTCACAGTTGGCGATATCAAATGGACGTTCTGGTACGGATTAGAAAATTTGATACAATGATGACTTTTTGGTTTTTCTCATCAGCCCTCTTTCATCAAATATAGATAAAGGCACATAAAAAGTAATAAAAATATCGATATATACCATAGAACCTTTTATGTAGAGAACTTTGTGACAAAACTTTTTCTATACTTTTCTAAGATAAAGTGTTTAAAAGATATTGTAAAAAATGTGGTGTGATACACGCACACAACTTCCTTTTACAGTGATCTTATAATTAGTCAAAAATGTGATTTTTAATTTTTAAGCATTTGTCAAAATTTTTCAAAAATTACAGATTCTACAAAAACGGTACAAAATAGAGCGTTAGTTCAAGAGACAAATTTTCACATATAATCTCATAAGAGCATTAATTCTTTCCGAAATTTTTTTGAGTGGTTTCCAACAACGTCGTATTAATTTGCCAAGAAATTTTGTTGTTGTCTTGGTTACGGCTCGTGGACTAATTTTTCTATTGGTCATTAATGAGTGTCGTACGATTTTCAGTAGAAATATAACAAGTGCTCGAAATATTTCCATAGGGAATTTTTTTAAGCACGCGTTATATTTTGATAGAGGATATCACGAATGAAAAAACAAGTAAAGAAAACATTTTTATTAAAAAAAAAAAACGAAACTAATATCTAAGTACTAATAGTTTACGGTTTTTTGTGATGACAGTGACATAAGTGGAAATTTTCCGGTAAATTTTCGCCGTTACCATGGAAAATTTCCAACTAAATTTGCATAAGGAATTTTCTTTCTAAAATTTTAAGCTCAAATAAAAAATGTAATAATATACTGGGTGTTCTATTTAAAATATGATAATAAAAAAAAATTTGAAAAACAAAAGAAACCCATTTTAGAGATATTCAACTGGAAAATCACCTATCTCACTTCAATACACATTAAAAATGTAATGAAAACGTAAAGTTTGAAAAAAATCCTGAGAACCGTTAATAAAAACATCGAAAAAATTCACAAGAGTAAACACCATACTTCCGGTTATGCGATTTTCTTCAAAAACTTGCTGTCGCATCTAGATAATACACAAAACTTATATAAGAAGTTTCAACGCCATACCTCTTTTAGTTTTTGAGATATTCTGTTCACAGGCAGACACACAGACAGACAGACAGACCAATAAAAAAATATGTTTTTTTGAGTTCAGGGGACTCTAAAACGTAAAGATGCGGTGTTCGTAAAGGGGGTGAGAGGGGGATGAAGCTTACCCTTTGGGGGTGGAAACTTTTTTGATATGTATTCCTACACACATAAGCTAACTATCAGAAATTTCAACTTATTATAATATTTTCCTTCTATTTCACATAAATTTGATTAATTTCCGTGTACTATAGGAGCACTGAAACCACATAACATCTGAGTAATCTAATTTTAGTGTTTCATCTTCCTAATATATTTTTCATCTTAACAAATACGCTGGATCCCAAGTAAAAAATGAAGTAATAAAGAAAAAGAAAGAATAAGGTCTGGGAAAAGAAATGTGAAGAGATCGACAAATATATAGGAGGTATAAAAACCTCAGAAGCATGGAAAAGTATTAAATTAATTAGAACATCAAAGAAACACCAAGTAAACTCCAGTAATATTACCCACGACGAGTGGACTAGATATTTTTCGGAATTGCTGGAAGAAAAACGATCAGACTTCTGTAACATCAACAGCACATACGAAACTGAACAAACAGAAGAAATAGAAATAATTATAGATCAAGTAACGAAAGCAATTAAATCCACCAAAATGAGAAAGGCGCCAGGACCAGGGGGAATATACCCGGAACTGGTACGCAACGGCCCCCCAAAATTGACGAAAATGCTGACAGATTTATACCAACGATGCATAAACGGAGAAGAACCTCCACAAGAATGGAGAACGGCATATATCACCCCCATACACAAAAAGGGGGCAAAGGACAATCCTAACAACTTTCGAGGAATTGCAGTTATACCAACGATAGGTGGAATCTATTCCAAAGTTTTAAAAAATATAATAGAACAAGAAATTTCGGGCGGGCAGACCAACAGTATATAATATTTTTACCCTGAAAATCGCAATCGAAAAACGTGCTCAAAGAAACAGGGAAACGCACATAGCACTAATAAACTTACAGAAAGCGTACGATAACGTGCCGGTACCGGAGATGTGGAATGAAATGGGAAAACTAGGAATTAGACGGACAACTATTAAAGCCGTCTGCGGAGTTTAAGACCACGAAAGGTTTAAGGCAAGGATTCGGTTTATCTCCCACCTTATTTAAAATATATTTAGACAGAGCCCTAGTTGGGTGGGCCCAAAAATGTAGGAACATGGGACTTAAGGTGGGCGAGGAAAACCTCTTCAGCTTATATTTTGCAGATGACCAGGTCATAGTTGCCGAAGGTGAATTAGACTTAAATTATATGGTTCGTAAACTTCGAGAAGAATACCGGAAAGCAGGGTTGTACATGAACATAGATAAATGTGAATATCTGATAGGGGGCACAAATGAATGCAAGGACCTCATATTAGAAGATGAAAATATAAAAATAAAAGGAGTAGAAAAATGTAAATACCTGGGAGTGATACTCAACAAAAACGGAACTGGTACTGACGAGATCACCGAAAGAATTAATAAAGGTAGGATAACAATTGGGACTGTGAATTTGTTATTTTGGGATAATAATATCAGAAAAACAACTAAGCTACGGATATATCACAGTATCGTGGAAAGTGTCTTGCTGTATGGCGCAGAAGCCTGGGATGTGAGCAAAGTTAATAAAGCAAAATTAAAATCAACAGAGATGGACTGTATGAGAAGTTGTCAAGTATCGCGAATACAGAGAATTAGAAAAGAAGAGATAAGACAACGAATGAATATGACTAAAACGATAAGTGACGAAATTGACAAAAGACAATTAATATGGTTCGGACATGTTAAGCGCATGGAGGACGATAGATGGCCCAAAAAATACTAGAATGGGTGCCAGCGGAACGGCGAAAGAAAGGACGGCCCAGACGAAGTTGGAGAGACGTCATCGATGAGGCAATGAATACAAGAGGCTTAACAGAAGAAGAATGCTTGGATAGAAAAAATTAGAAAAATATAAAGCTTTGGCTATTATGCACTTCTCTTCTAACAAGTAACCCCACTGTTCGTTTATAGTGTTTTCAAAGTAAGTATCTACGCTGCTATTGGATAGTCATCAACATAAAGCTGTCCAAAACGTACACAATTTTTGTTAATTGCAATGTATTTCGTTTCTACATGCAATTTAGTGATAGACCATGTAATCCATTAGTTTTACTAATATTATTCCTTATTGTTCATAATTGCCGACTAAAGGTTAAAAGCAACGCAATTTTGAAGTTTGTATAAATATTTCCAAACCTGACCGTTATGAAAATTAGTTACCCCATTATTAGAAAAAACATCTCCAAAACTTCGAATATCTTCTGCTGAAACGGTTTCTACAGCTTTCAAAATTTTTTAATCCGAAATGTGTCTGGTACACGCTTCAACGTATGGAAAATATTTTTTGTAAACTCATGTAGCTTCTGTTAAGCTATTTTTGCTTTTCTAGCGCACTTGTTGCCGACCCATTTAGTTCTCGATCATTTTGGGCAAAGAACGGCGCTGTACTTCAACTAGCGACTTCGTGTTTTACAATCCGCGGGCGAGCGGGGGCTGCATTTCTTGTAGGTTATCTTGGCAGTCAGTAAGGGACGTCGGGGTTTACTATTCAAGTCAGTTTGTGGCTCCCGATTCTTGAGCTACCGCGTAGGTAGCTCGTCCAAACAAAATTCAGCTCGGGGTACTTGTTTGAATGAATCGTAGTGTTCTGTGTGGAAGAGTAGTCGCGTAAGGCGGAAAGTTTTGTGCCATTGAATTAAGTAGGTTAATTCTACTTCGGCTAAGGTCGGCGCTACACAAAGTGGTTCCCCTGACAAATTAAAATTTTACGGAGTGTATTTTGCAGTATTGCTTTCTTCGTAATATACCGCCCGTCTTACGTATAGTGGATTTTTCGGCTACTCAACTTCTTCCCGCACACGCAAACGAAACCAATTTTTATCTACCTATTTACCTTCCCCGACTGTTTCATAGTAGCATATTTTGCCTTAGACTCTATCTTAGAGGGCGAACGATTTCAGCATCGTCAACACGATTTATCAGTTGTTTAGGATAACTGTAAAATTGTGTATTGCATGCTGTACCGTGTGTTCAATAAAGTGCCTCGTTTTTCTAAGTATTTCGGCCACCCTAAAAGAAAGCTATTCAAGTGATAGATAGTACTCTAAGCAATAATTAACCCCACCAGGGCTTTTGCATCTTAACTAATTACTCGGCAGTGGCTTCTTGATACAAACTATAACTTTAACTTTTATTTATGGTGGCCTTTTGGGATTATTTTGTTCCATAGCTGTACTTCTTGAGATTTTAAACAGTCAATGTTTGTCAGATTATTGTTTTTATTAATGTTCCGTTCTTTTGTACAGCAGTTAGCAGACAAAGTACAAATATCAGCAAGGGCAAGTTCCAGTGGCGAGCGCTGTTGCATACATCTGTCAAAGAAGATATTTTCCCTGTCTCGGATTATGGGGAAAAACAATCGTAAATCCAAGTAAAAAATTCTTGGCGCTACGGTAATCATCTTTAGAGCTTTATCTAGCTCTAACTCATCGTCGAACAAACTGCTCCTATGTCTTGAGTGACTTACTAGCCGGGATAAATCAATGCCGGGCTAAAGACCTGTGTGTTGGGAAAATTTGACAACCTCTCGAGGAGCTTATTATTTAAGTAAAGTCAATTAACGACCTGTTGCATTCCCTAAAGGACTGTATGTATTTTAAATACTGTTTTGCTCTGCGGCTTTTATAATAGATTATTTAGTAAAGTACGTGGGGCCCTGTTTTTAAATCATTAAATTGTGTAATATATGCGGGGTGATATAAACAGGGTATCTTCTTCGTATAGTCTCAAAGATAGCATCATGTTATATTCCAATGTATTGGCAACTGCGTGAATCATTTTTTCCTTATTTATATAAACCCACCCACCTACGTTGCTCATGTCTGATATTTTTCCTTTGCTTCTGGAACATTTTTTTCAATCTTTTCTTCTATGATGCCGTGTCAGTTATAGTCTTCTATTCTCTACGACGTTGTTTATTTAGGTCATTGTTTGTCTTATTTTATGTAAAACTTCAACGCTTGCAATTTTAGTGGTATAAGGAATTTGCAGAAGTTTTGCAATGCGAATACTATGGAGCACTTAAACGTATTCTGTTTTAGGGTCTATGTCTATGTTTAGCATACGTAAAGCAGTACGAATCATACATAAACATTACATACGCATTATGATTTTGTTGTGCTATGTCTATTCGATCATTAAAAAGCGTGATCATTTTTTTAACTCAAGTTGTTCATGAATAACTGGCACGATTTAGTGCTATTTTTATTCCAAACATGGATCAATTGACTTTGTAAACACCTTTATTATTATACAATTATGTTCAAGGTACAAAATGATCGTTTGTTATTGATTTTTATAAACGTCGTCTGCTTTAGAGATTTGATATTTGCTAAAATTTGACTTTTAAGTTGTTTTGTATTCTGTACTATGCTGTGTTTTGAACTTGATGTTAGTTCAATTTTCATAATCGTGCCGCAGTCTCTTCGAGTTGCAATATACATTTGCTTCTGGGAATTTTAAAAACATTTCTAGTAAACACATCTTGCCAGGGCCGAGCCAAGCCAGTGTGCAATGTGTGCACCGCACACGGGAGGCCAAATTCAGGGGCGGCCAAAAAGGTTTAAAAATTATATACAAATTACAAAAAAAAAATAAAAAATGTACAAAAATATGTACCTATATAGGTATAAAAAATGTTTATTGTGTAAATGAACACCTGATAATATGGTTACACGGATTATTGTTTATGTAAATTCTCGAAGTTAGGTTTTATTCCGTGGCGGCTAATTGTTAAACGCAGCCAACTTGAAGGAACGCTTTTCATGCATCTTTATGCAATGATTACAAAAAAGCCGGATATTTAACAGAAGCAACAAAACGTGACTTTTCAGAAAACTGGCGGCTGGCGGCTTTTATTGTCTGTGAAACATATCGTATTTATGAAGTAGGTATTTAAATTATTTTTGATCGGGGTGTCGGCGATCTCTTTTATCGGTAAGTACCTAATTGTTTAAAGCTGATTTTAAGAAATATAATATTATATGATGCTTACATTAATGCTGTGGTAATATGGGTGCAATGATAATTATTTGGTCATTTAATTTTTGAATTGGCTGCAGAGAAGATCGAATAGAGAAAATTAATTTTGTTAGTGATCGTGTCTTGAAGAAAGTTGAAGAAAAGTTATAAATATGGTAAGTACCTACATACATATCAATCATATATCAATCAATACACAGATAGTTACCTACATATTCTTAAATTGTATTAAGTAATAAAATTGTTATAATTTTTCTAGAACAGAAAAACGAAAAGGCTGTCGGGTTTTCAGTATCGAAAACAAAGTCTACAAAAAAAAGAAGAAAAGAAAAAACTGGCCAATACTTTAGAAACATATTTGAAGCCAGAAAATGTGTCAGCGGAAGCATTAGAATCAAGCTCTAGTTCTCTTTCCGGGCCACTTAATGAGCCGTGCGTCCAAGAAGTCGAAATGGAAATTATGAGAGAAGATTCCGAATCTGGGGAAGAGAAGGTGACTTCATCTTACTCGGAGTCTCCAAAACCAGAGAGAAGAGAAGTTGGTGACGCTGAAGAAGCCAGCACGTCATCCTCATCAAGGCTTTCTGAACTAAAGAAATTTGGCTGCTCATCAGATTCACAGCAGTCGCAGTAGGACACAGCAACCTCAGATGATCCTGGAGAGTGACCTGAGATAATATCAACAACATTAACAAATATTTTAGTAGAAAAAGGGCCTGTTCAGGTAACGCAATTTAATTTCCCAACTAATGAAAATGGTCGAAGGTTTTCGAAAAAATATTTCTACCGTTCTCTTCCAAATGGAGAAGAAATTAATAGACAGTGGTTAGTTTATTCAATAAAAAATAATGCAGTTTATTGCTTTTGTTGTACAATATTTGGCCAAATTAAAAACAATTTTTCGCAAAAGGAAGGTGTTTCTGACTGGCAGCATTTGTCACTATTGATTTCAAGGCACGAAAAAAGTGATACAATGCAAATGTTAAAAATCAGTTAGAACTTATAAAATTGTTATCAAAAGAACAAACTGTAAACCAGACGCAACTACGTTTGTTGAATGCAGAAGCAAAGCACTGGCATGCTGTGATTGAGAGAATAATTTTAATAATACAATATTTGTCACGACAGTGTCTTGCTTTACGCGGGCAATCTAATAAATTATTTGAAAGCAATAACGGTAATTTTTTAAAAGCTGTTGAGATGATCTCAAAATTTGATTCTGTTATGTCAGAACATGTGCTTCGGACTCAAAAGTCACAAAAAGATGAAACCCGAATGGTAAATTATTTAGGGGACAAAATTCAGAATGAAATAATAGATGTCATTGGTAACAAAATTAGAAATAATATTTTGGATTTAATTAGAAAATGTAAATACTATTCTATCATTCTTGAATGTACACCGGATATTAGTCATATCGAACAAATGACTATAATTTTTAGATTTACAATGTTGAATGAGTCCTCACAAAAAATTGAAATACGCGAGCATTTTATAGAATTTTGTCCTATTAATGATTCAACTGGAGTGGGTTTAAGTGATTTTTTAATGAATTTACTTTCAAAGTTGAATTTAAATATTTACGACATGCGTGGCCAAGGGTACAATAATGGGGCAAATATGCGCGGCAAACATAATGGTTTGCAAAAAAAAATTTTAGAAATAAATCCGCGAGCATTTTTTGTGCCGTGCACAGCCCATACATTAAACTTAGTAGTGAACGATGCTGCTAAAGTTTCTTTTGGGACTTCTGGTTATTTTGATATAATTCAAGAATTATTTGTTTTTTTTTCTGCGTCGGTAAAAAGATAGTCAATTCTGAAAAAACACACAATAAATTTAAATTTAAAACCACTTAGTGATACACGGTGGTCTAGTAGAATAGACGCTGTGAAGCCCCTGCGTTACCCAATTGGGCAAATATATGATGCATTGGTAGAAGTAATTGAAGATCGTTTATCCGTACAAGACCACAGTGCTTCACATCAAGCCAAATCTTTGGCATTAAAAATTCAGAGTTATAAATGTTTGTGCTCAACAATTATTTTAATCAAAATTAATGTTTTGAGCACGATGATGCAAAATCCTACTATAAATATAAAAACTTGCTTAGAGCATTTTAAAAATTTGTTAGATTTTTTCTTAGCTCTTCGATCAGATGAAGAATTCAATAATGTTCTTACTGACGCTAATACACTTGCGGATGAACTCGGTATTGTACCTAATTTCCCTGCTGTTCAGTCTGTTAGACCACGAAGAAAACCCAGACAATTTGATTATGAACACAGTGATGAACCAATTATTGATCCAAAAAATTATTATAAAGTTAACGTTTATTTTAATATATTAGATCAAACTTTGTCGTCTTTAAGAGACAGATTTGAGGGAATAACAAGATATGATACTATGTTTGGATTTCTCTATAATATGTTTGATTTAACGGAAAACGAGTTATTACAATGTTATAAAGATTTACACCTTCATCTAACTGATGATTCTAGAAAGGAATCAGATGTAGATGGAATAGAATTATTTGAAGAGATAAAATTTTTAAAATGACAGCTTAAACCTACTTCAGCTGAAAAGCATCAGTTAGAGCCCCAGTCCATTCTTGAATATATTTTTGAAAATCAGCTCATAGCATCATTTCCAAATATGTCAATAGCTCTTAGAATATTACTCACGTTACCAGTTTCAGTTACGTCTGGTGAGAGATTTTTCTCCAAAATAAAAATTATATGCGATCCACAATGTCACAAAACAGATTAAATAATCTGTCTATAATAGCAATAGAAAGCGACATGATGGATTCCATCGATTTAGAATTAGTCATTAAAGAATTTGCGGAGAAAAAAGCTAGGAAAGTTGCTTTTTTATAATTTTCTAAAATTTTGTTGTTTTTTTATTAATTTTATTCCACTATTTCTTTTGTAAATTTTATTGTTAATAAAACTTTTTATATTTCTGTTTTTTACTTAAATTAATTTGATTTGTTACAGTTAAACTAGGTATGTAGTACATAAAATTTATATTTTACAACAAAAATGTAAATTTTGGGGAGGCAAATTTGGCTCTGCACACAGGCGGCCATTGATGCTGGCGCGGTCCTGCATCTTGCTTATTCTTTCAAAAGAAATTGTAATTCTTTCAAGCAGTTTAATATAAATTTATATTGCATGTTACTTTGTTACTCCAGTCCAAATTGGTACAACGTGGTATCATCTTATTATGTATTCTAAGCTAGGCAATATTAAAAATATTTATCCACGAACTCTCAATAAACGTACCATAACTATAACGATTTTAGCAATCGGAATATTATTATTACACACAAGTGGGTTGTTGATTACCATAACTCAACTAGGGAATTTTGATTTACGCAGTAATGTTTAATGTCATTCGTGTTCTGATGTCACCTGGCAATCCAAAAGGTTAAAACAAACAGGTAGTGTGATTTGAAACAAAAAATTTGGTTTTGATGCTTCTTCTGAGTTTATTGAGACGTGTGGATAAAATTTTGTACTGCACGCGTATTGTTACGAGGTATTACCCACACGAGAAAATTAACATTTTTCTCTAGTGGGTAACATCCGCATAACATTACTAGCATAGTAAATAGCTATAATATTTCTCTGGTTTTCTGCAGTATTTATTTTAGGAAAGCGCATTCACTGAGTGTTTTATTTGGTTACCAAACCGATAATAAATGCATACAATATCAAGAGTATTTAATTGACGACAGAATGTATGAACTAGAAGAAGAGCTTGTACCTACTCTTAAATATAAAAAATAAAGCAATAGACTTTGCTTCAAATAAAACTCGTGACGAGTAACACACAACAAGGAGAATGATAGACAATATTAAAAAACGGGAAAAATGAGAAAAAGAACAAACTAAAGAAAAGCCAGAAGGAATATACATCTGAAGATGGACTGATAAATACAAAAACAAATATTTATTCCAAGACCGGGTGTAGAAATCAGTTTTTACGTTACAAAATTGTGGGAGAAATAGACTTGTATTATTTAGAGAAGAGCATGTCACGTGATCTGGGCGTTTAGACGGATAACTTGCAGACTTAGGGGAGTACGGAACGCTCTATAATCATTCCATCATCAGACGTGGCAATGTATTTGTTGTTTGTACCCTAACAAACCTATGATTGACCCGTCCGAACGCGTTTTAGTAGACTGCCCCGAGCACGTGACATGCTCTTCTCTAAATAATACAAGTCTAACACATTTTTTTGCTAGGGAGATAATATAAATACTATATCTCTAGTTTTTATTATAAACAATGTAAAAACAATGTAAGAACAATAGAAGAAATGTAATGGTATTCGTAATAGAAACACAATTTAAAGGTTGCTAAATATTGCAGTATAATTCCGATTTGCTGTAATGCTGTAATCAAAATACTTGTTTCTTGTCTATCTACTTCTCTACTATTTTAATAGTTTTTTTCTGTAATAATAATAGTTATTTATGTATTTTAAGGACGTAATCAATAGATTATAGTACGGGGGAATGTTTAAAGTGCGACGCGAAGCGAAGAGCTTTACATTTACCGAGAGCTATAATTGTGCTTAAGCACGTGGTATAGTACCTATTCCAACCAGAAATTGGAAAGCTATTTAAAATCAGGCCAGCATTGAGAACAGTATGTCACTTCGTAATTTAATTCATAAAATTACTGTTTGATTGTCATTTAGTGACACTTCGATAACAACCTTCAAATTTGACAGATGCAATGGGAAGTTTGGAACACATATACGTTTTTCAACATTTTCTATGCTACTATACGGTTTTAAAAACTCAAATAGCACCTACTTAAATCATGCACAATGGTCCAATGCTTTAACAAAACAGTTACAAATCAACTGTCATTACTTGAAAGCTGATTGACATTAGAATATTATTTACTGATTGTATGAAACCAACTTAGACATGACTTACACTTTTCATGGTGTACTAGATTTTAAATAACTTTCCAATTTTTGGTTGGAATACTATACATATAATACAACGTTTTATTTTATTTTGTTTCTCAAAATGGATGAATGTCAACGATTCAGTATTTTGGCTATAGACTACTGCGTCATCGTTGTGCTAACGCTGTGAATTTTTGATGTGCTATGGTTTCTATCCAGATTGTTGGTGTTGCCATACTGCATTGTTGGTGCTTGTTATACTGCACAGCAACTTTGTAGGCCTTAGGGCCACAATACCTAGTATATTATACAGATTGTCCGGATTGTACTCGGGAGATGAGAAATTAATGAGTGCAACAGGGAGAAACAGATAAAATGAGTAGGTATGACAGACATAAAACATATCCAAATTGATCAATATAGGCTGTTTCAGGAGGAAAGGGAAATATTTAAGGGGGCAATAGTTTGGGTCATCACAAGTAAAAAAGTTCATATGAACATGGGATCTAAGCAACTTCGTTTTCGAAATACAGGATGTTGAAGTTTAAACAAAAATTATTTTTTTCTGAAAAATCTGGAAAACGCCTAGAGGTATTCTAATGAAACTTGGTGTAGGTTAGTATTTCATAAAGTGGCATTGTTTGGTCAAAATAAATTTAATTGATTTCCCACCAGTGGCGTGCATCGGGGCCACCTCAGTTACCTTATTTTAAAAAAATCTGGTACGCCACTGTTTTTTTAACCAAACGTTTTGTAGCTATTGTAAGATTGTTTGTTATTAAATAATATTTTTTAAAAACTTCCTTAAACTGTAAACGTTCAATGAACGAAATTCCTGTTACAGATTTTTCCGTTTTTCTGGAAAAAGCTTTATTCTATCAAAAAATAAAAGATACATCTTTTGTATACTTTTAATCTACGAAGCTAAAAAACTTGTCGTATTGTCTAACAAACAGTGGCGTACCAGATTTTTATAAAATAAGGTAACTGATGTGGCCCCGATGCACGCCACTGGTGGAAATCAATTAAATTTATTTTGACCAAACAATGCCACTTTATGAAATACTAACCTACACCAAGTTTCAATAGAATACCTCTAGGCGTTTTCCAGATTTTTCAGAAAACTTCAACATCCTGTATTTCGAAAACGAAGCCGCTTACATCCCACGTCCATATAAACTTTTTTACTTGTGATGGCCCAAACTATCGCCTCCTTAAATATTTCCCTTTCCTCCTGAAACACCCTGTATACCAATGGACACTTTCAAAACTTTTCATGGATATACAAGTTTTTAAAATAAATTACGCTCAGCTGTCATTAGTGTCATTAAAAGTTTCTTCAAAATGGGTCTAGGACATATCGCCGAATGGACAAAACGCCGAATCGTATTTTAATGCCCAAAACGCCGAATCGTGCCCAAAACGCCGAATTCGTTTGAGTGGACAAATCGCCGAAAATGCCCAAAACGCCGAATGCTGTCGGTGGACATATCGCCGAAAATGGACAAATCGCCGAATTAGTTATCGTGGACAAAACGCCGAAAATGCCCAAAACGCCGAATTCTCTCGGTGGACATATCGCCGAAAATGGACAAATCGCCGAATTAGTTATCGTGGACAAAACGCCGAAAATGCCCAAAACGCCGAATTCTGTCCGTGGACATATCGCCGAAAATGGACAAATCGCCGAACCGTGTAAAATGACCCCACATGGATCGGAAAGTTGGCATCGCTCGATTTTGTTCAAAACCCCCCGTTTGTGTCGGTGGACATATCGCCGAAAATGGACAAATCGCCGAATTATTTAGCGTGGACAAAACGCCAAAAATGCCCAAAACGCCGAATGTTGTCGGTGGACACAACGCCGAAAATGGACAAATCGCCGAATTAGTTAGCGTGGACGAAACGCCGAAAATGCCCCAAAACGCCGAATGCTGCTGGTGGACACATCGCCGAAAATGGACAAATCGCCGAATTAGTTACCGTGGACAAAACGCCGAAAATGCCCAAAACGCCGAATTCTGTCGGTGGACAGATTGCCGAAAATGGACAAATCGCCGAATTAGTTACCGTGGACAAAACGCCGAAAATGCCCAAAACGCCGAATTCTGTCGGTGGACATATCGCCGAAAATGGACAAATCGCCGAATTAGTTAGCCTGGACAAAACGCCGAATTCTGTGAGTGGACATATCGCCGAAAATGTCCAAAAAGTCGAATTAGTGGGCGTGTACCAAACGTCAAAGATGTCGAAATCACCAATTCCTGTTAGTGGGTATGGTACAATTAAGGATGCAGAATATTTTACGGCCAAACAAATAGCGAGAATTGTTTTCAAGTTGTTATTTCTAAGTTACACCAATAATAAATTCAACTAGCAATTGCTGCAGCATAAACAACAACTGTAAACTAATAGTTGATATTCTAACTAGAATTTTTGATATCCCGTGTGCATTTTTGTGATTGAGTATTGAGGGTGGTGTCATTTTGTTCCTTATGCTGGGACCCGCGACTGGGATGAGCGAGGGGGCTATTTGGGGATAAGTTATTATTTTAAAATATAAATAAAGTAAATATGTTTTAAAAACCAGAATATCTATTTCATATTCTATATCGGGCATATACTGCAACTTATAATTTAATAAAATAAAGTGATAATTGATCGTCATTGAATCCAAAATGGCGAACTTTAATTTTTTTATTTAAAAAACTCTTTGAATATAAAACAACAGGAAGGAGCATTTACCAGATGAGGTTGCGTCGAGAATGGAGGTTGCATATGGCGGATAGTTGTTTCCGTTTGACACTGGCGTACTGTCTGTAAAGGATATATTATGGGTTTATTATATATCAAGGATCAACATTTTATGTATTTCTACACATTTATATCGGGTGATTATAAATGTTTTTCCATCAAGCTACTTATGAAATATTTGTTATATGAATAATATGTAGGTGGCACTGTAAGTCTATGTCAAATTCGAAGTTAGCAGGTTAGCTTTTGCGTCAGTCTTGATTATAAAATCACCCGGTATATTAATGCCTAGACAAGCTATTAAGTTAGCTTATTGGAATTTATATATATATATATGAATTAAATAAATTATTATTTATTATTATTATATTATAATTGTTTTACTGAGTTTAAAAATTGTCGTTATTTGTATTAAACAAATTTTAATAAAAAAACATTATGTAAATTAATTCACATTAACATTAATTTAACGAGTTTCGCACAATTTATATGGTGATAAATATAGAATAAGTTGGAGTTTAACAAATTTATTTATTTTAATTTTTCTTAAATTTATTTATTTCCAACAGACAGGAAGCCCAATTATAGAAAGTCTACAATTTCATATTTAGAACTAACTCAAACATAATTTCTATTATACAGTCGAAAACCAACCTAAGATTACAATAAACTTACAGTATAAAACAAATTATTAGAAAAACCTTTCAAGTCACAGTGAAATATGTCAATTTGATTATTAATAAGATTGTATGATGCAGTGCTTGCAAAAAGTGATGAATTTTTATAGGAATTTGTCATAGGACAAGTATTAACAAATGTGAGACCATTTCTCGTTCTTATATCAGGTATATGAAAGTTAAGTCTTGCCGGCAGTTCAGGACAGTCAATATTTTAATTTTAATTACCAACCAGCTTGTAAATAACCATTATCTGAAAATAAGTACGCATTGAGTAAGGCTTTATACAATTAAAATGCAAAAATTATACCCCTATGATCACGTTATTTGACAACTACCATGAATAAACTACCACAAATCAGTCATACTTGGAGGTTGCGTATGGCGATTTCAGTCGCACTTTTAAGTACGGCCAATAAAAGACCAGACTCCTTCCTGTTGTTTTATATTCAAAGAAAAAACTAAACATGAACTTGTTGGGTATCAAATTAAAGGTAATCGATTATACAAAACAAATAGCAAACTTATAAAATGTTTAAGTGCCATAAAAAATAAAAGAGGTAGTGGCGGTATTTATGGCCCAGTGTGCTTACATTTCTAAAACATTTCCGGAAACAATTTACACACTGTCCTGGTTCCTTCCAAAGGGTGCTAAACAAAAAGGTCAACTATGACTATTGATGTTCCGTCATTATCTAACAGAAGTTGCAACGTAAGACATCATATGGTTGCTAGGCGAAATTGTTAATTTAAGTCAGACTTATAGTTCCAATCAAGTGCTAATAACTCTGTCTACCCACAATTCCATGGTATATGATAGCAGACACAAAACACACATATCTATTTTGCCATTACTTCCTGCATCACCAAACTGGAAAAGTTAGTTGTGACTGTAAACCGTCGACTACAACGGCCTTTGATACATCTAAAGATGGCATTTTTTTTTACCGAAAATTGGGTGATCATTCCATGAGAATTGCACATAATAATAGCTGTACTCAAATCTATTGGAAGTTATATTGGATCAACTGGCATTCTTGAGTTGTGGAGCGTGGCCTTTTTTTATAAATTTATTAGAAGAAAAACATGTAACGCTCATACCACAACTTTGCCTGTGTTATATACTGCGCTTGCTAATGAATTCTTCAAGGAAAAATGCCAAGTTATTCAAATAATTCTTTGGGTAATTTGGCAGAAAAAGTACTCGAAATCCATGATTGACAACAAAGTTTGTTCACGAAAATAAGTTTGTACTGCTTAGTAAAGGAAACAATAGTTAGGTACCTATTGTATGTAACAGAATGTTGAGAATTTGTTAATTCTTCTAATGTCCCAGGTAACTATGACGTTTTCGGCATTTCCACCCCATTGGGCTTTTCGTCCGAATTTTAATGCCCGCATTGTTCTCTCGCAAGAGGCGCGTTCGGTTGAAATCACAAAATTTGTTTTGACGAATTGGTTAATACAAGAAACACGCTGTTGACTGGCCCAATTATTCATTTTGGATAAATGATTGCACATTATTTAAGCAATATAATCTGTATATATCGAGAGATCCAAAAAAACTGTTCCTCAGCGGGCTGTGGAAATTCAACGTATGAATAATATGTTGGTGACACTGTACGTCAATGTCAAATTCGAGGTTATCAGGTTAGGTTTTCCATCAGTTATGACACAGAATGACGCAAATCCTAACCTATTAACCTCGAATTTGACATTGACGTACAGTGTCACCAACATATTATTCATACGTTGAATTTCCACAGCCCGCTGAGGAACAGTTTTTTTTTTGGATCTCTCGATATAAAAATCACTCACCGTGGGTTAGTAACGCAAAAACTCGAGAACGACTGGACCGATTTGGATGATTTTTTTTTGTTTTGTTCGCCTTACTCCCGAGGTGGTTTAGCAAAAAAAGAAAATTCGGAAAAATCCAAAGGGACAGCCGGAAAATTGGAAAATATCGAAAGTGTGTTTTTCTATACACTGTACGACTTTCTATTTGCAGTCATACTTTTATCATTCTGTGCTTAATGGTTTGAAAGGTTTTCCCCACCATGTCATAATCCAAAACAACGTTTGCCGGGTCAGCTAGTATATAATATATAGTGTCTAGACTGAATGTCACACATTATAAACTTGCATTTCTAGGACTTCTGTTAGATGTTTGTGCGTTGACAAATGACGAAATAACAACTGATTAACAAAATATATTCAGACAATCTTGTAAAACAACACATACAAATAAAAAAGTGCAGTCAATATAGAAAAGCTTAGAACAATTCTAGTAAAATTTAAGGTACTGTAGAAAAAGGCCAAGCACAAGAATGTTTCCTTAAGTGGTCTATTTACTACTTTTATTAAAAATGTATATCTAAGTCAATTTATAATTTATTTTTAAAATACATATATTAGAAATATTTATATTTGTCTGTTGGAAATAAATAAATTTAAGAAAAATTAAAATAAATAAATTTGTTAAAACTCCAACTTATTCTATATTTATCACCATATAAATTTTGCGATTGTAGCAGAAACTCGTTAAATTAATGTTAATGTGAATTAATTTACATAATGTTTTTTTATTAAAATTTGTTTAATACAAATAACGACAATTTTTAAACTCAGTAAAACAATTATAATATAATAATAATAAATAATAATTTACTTAATTCATATACAGGGTGTTTCAAAACAAATGCGAAAACTTAAGGGGATGATTCCTTGTTCAAAATAAAGGATAGTTTATTATATAAACATTGGGTCAAAAGTCAACCATTAGGGAGATATCGCACTGCAAATATGGCGGAAAATCATGTTTTTATTTGTTATCTTAAAAACAAAAGAGGTAGAACAATAAAATTTTATGGAATTATTACTATTATAAAAACACACTTTTTGCATATTTCTCAACTTTTTTAAAAAGAGTAGAGGGGATTGAATTAGACTACCGCTATTATTCTTCTTAACTAAATTTAAGAAAAACTTACGCAATTACATGGAAAAATATCAATTGATAGCCTGGTTTATTTAGAAACTTTTTTGTCTTTTGCAATTTTTTCATAAAACTTAGTTTCCAAATAAAAAAAAAACGTAAAACATTGCATGTCGAGAAAAAGAAATTTATTTTAGAAAAATAATCTAGTTGGCTGTTATCACTTTTTAAGACGTTTCTTATTGTTGTTTTATTTGACATTGCTCACTTAGTTTGCATACAAAATACGACTAATTTAATCAAAAATTTATTATCTGATTATTTAATTATTCAGTAATAAGAGTGCAGTGCAATATCTCCCTAATGGTTGACTTTTGAGTTTTGACCCAATGTTTATATAATAAACTATCCTTTATTTTGAACAAGGATCAGCCCCTTAAGTTTTTCGCATTTGTTTTGAAACACCCTGTATATAAATTCCAATAAGCTAACCTAATATCTTGTCTAGGCATTAATATACCGGGTAATTTTATAATCAAGGCTGACGCAAAAGCTAACCTGCTAACTTCGAATTTGACATAGACTTACAGTGCCACCTACATATTATTCATATAACAAATATTTCATAAGTAGCTTGATGGAAAAACATTTATAATCACCCGATATAAATGTGTAGAAATACATAAAATGTTGATCCTTGATATATAATAAACCCATAATATATCCTTTACAGACAGTACGCCAGTGTCAAACGGAAACAACTATCCGCCATATGCAACCTCCATTCTCGACGCAACCTCATCTGGTAAATGCTCCTTCCTGTTGTTTTATATTCAAAGAGTTTTTTAAATAAAAAAATTAAAGTTCGCCATTTTGGATTCAATGACGGTCAATTATCACTTTATTTTATTAGATTAGGTATAAGTTGCAGTATATGCGCGATATAGAATATGAAATAGATATTCTGGTTTTTAAAACATATTTACTTTATTTATATTTTAAAATAATAACTTATCCCCAAATAGCCCCCTCGCTCATCCCAGTCGCGGGTCCCAGCATAAGGAACAAAATGACACCACCCTCAATACTCAATCACAAAAATGCACACGGGATATCAAAAATTCTAGTTAGAATATCAACTATTAGTTTACAGTTGTTGTTTATGCTGGCAGCAATTGCTAGTTGAATTTATTATTGGTGTAACTTAGAAATAACAACTTGAAAACAATTCTCGCTATTTGTTTGGCCGTAAAATATTCTGCATCCTTAATTTGTACCATACCCACTAACAGGAATTGGTGATTTCGACATCTTTGACGTTTGGTACACGCCCACTAATTCGACGTTTTGGACATTTTCGGCGATATGTCCACTCACAGAATTCGGCGTTTTGTCCACGGTAACTAATTCGGCGATTTGTCCATTTTCGGCAATCTGTCCACCGACAGAATTCGGCGTTTTGGGCATTTTCGGCGTTTTGTCCACGGTAACTAATTCGGCGATTTGTCCATTTTCGGCGATGTGTCCACCGGCAGCATTCGGCGTTTTGGGCATTTTCGGCGTTTTGTCCACGCTAACTAATTCGGCGATTTGTCCATTTTCGGCGTTGTGTCCACCGACAACATTCGGCGTTTTGGGCATTTTCGGCGTTTTGTCCACGCTAACTAATTCGCCGATTTGTCCATTTTCGGCGATATGTCCACCGACACAAACGGGGGTTTTGAACAAAATCGAGCGATACCAACTTTCCGATCCATGTGGGGTCATTTTACACGGTTCGGCGATTTGTCCATTTTCGGCGATATGTCCACGGACAGAATTCGGCGTTTTGGGCATTTTCGGCGTTTTGTCCACGATAACTAATTCGGCGATTTGTCCATTTTCGGCGATATGTCCACCGATAGAATTCGGCGTTTTGGGCATTTTCGGCGTTTTGTCCACGCCAACTAATTCGGCGATTTGTCCATTTTCGGCGATTTGTCCACCGACAGCATTCGGCGTTTTGGGCATTTTCGGCGATTTGTCCACTCAAACGAATTCGGCGTTTTGGGCACGATTCGGCGTTTTGGGCATTAAAATACGATTCGGCGTTTTGTCCATTCGGCGATATGTCCAGGTCCCTTCAAAATTACAAACCATTCTGGATATGCCTGAACGTGAAAGAATGGAACGATTTTCAAACGCAGTTATAAATAAATTTATCCGCAAACGTCACAAAGGTGACAACTTATGTGTCTTTATTGACAAGGTAAAAGTGTCACTTTATCTGATTAAGCAAATAAAATAGCAACTTTTGCGTACTTTATGTGCCTAATCACATAAAATCGTTGCTCTCTTTCTTTCTTTCTATGTTTGTTCACTATCTCCTCCGGAGATACTGGACCAATTAAATTGTATGATAGCTTAAAATTTTGCTAATTTTTAGACTTTGATCGTAGGTTTTTATTTTCAAAAAGAGTACGGAAAAGTTTTAATTTAATTAAATCCTTGAAGCAGCGGAACGGAGCATCTGTCGCCGTGGGTTATGGTGCGACAGCTGCTGTGGCCGTGTGCTATTAGCTCGGGTGATTCAGTATGTTTTTATATCATTATAGTAGCGCGTTATTTTATTAACAACCGAGGTTGGCGCAGGGGTAGAGCTCGGGTGATTCAGTATGTTTTTATATCATTATAGTAGCGCGTTATTTTATTAACAACCGAGGTTGGCGCAGGGGTAGAGCGCTCGCCTGTCACGCGGGTGGCCCGGGTTCGGTTCCTGGCCGATGCCGAAATTTCCAAGAAATGTTGATGTTGGCTTGGTTACGACTCGTGAACTAATTTTTCTATTGGTCATTAATGAGTGTCGTACGATTTTCAATTAAAAAAAAATCACATTTCTAATGTGTTGCTAAGTTACCTTTCAGTCCGCTAATACGAGCCCTAACCACTATATATTCGGCCATTCCAATAATTTTATTTCCTTCACGTAAAAACAGAGTTTTATGATTGAACAAAAAACGTTGTTCAACTTTTCAAAAATAAAAACCTAAAAAATTTAGAAGATATGTAATAATATTTTTAACGGAAAAGCAAATGCAGTTCCTTAATTGTTCTCCGTCCACTCATAAAATCCTGTTTTAACGTTAGTAGAGTAAAACTATTGAAATGGCCGAATATATAGTGGTTAGGGCTCGTAGTATATTATAATACGAGTTTTATAAGAAGCATTTTGTAGCACGCACGGATTTAGGGTACGACGAGCGAAGCGAGGAGTGCCCTAAAGGAGTAAGTGCTATAAAATGTCTTATAAACGAGGTATCATACAGTATTTTATCTACTTTGCCAATTGTTTAATAAAAAAAATGAAAATTTTTAGTATTGTTATTATAGCATCGCTTCGTGTCTATTACGATACGCAAACGCGTATCGTAATAGCCTCAGTACGAACGCAAAGTAGATAAAACCCATTAAAGTACTCAATTCAGTCCGCTAATAGATATTAACGATACAAGTTTGATTATGAGCATCTTAACCAAACGAGTTTGATATTAAAACAAGGTAAACTTGTTAACTTCCATAAACAAACGTGTATTGTTCAATATTTTATCTTCATCAATAAATTATGGCTCAATATATTTTTTATATAATACAATATCCATTACCACACTCAGTGCGGTAAGATCTTAACAATACTAAAATTAATTTACTTAGTTAACAGTCTATAACAACACAGATGAAGATAAAATCCCTTAAGGTACTATTCCGTTAGTCCGCTAAAATAACATTTTGTAGACTCAAACGGGCCTGTTAAAGTGTCATTTTAAGGAGCGTGTACCAAAAAAGCCACTTTACGCACGATATCGAGGGCCAATAAACAAGATTATGGTTCCAAAATGAAATAATTACTTTTGTTTTGTTTTGAACAAATCTTGAACTCTTCTGATTATAGTGATGTAATTATTGCTCTTATATTTAGTACGACACTAGTTCAATTTGTATTGTTTTATTTAAATTTACGGTATGCTTCTCTTATAACATTAGTTTTTATATACAACGAGTCCATAAAGTCTTGCACAAATTCATTTGAAATTCAGATATTTCATTATCGGAAACACGCACAAACGTGTCAATTAGTATTTTCAGTTGCGCATTTTTCAAAGTAAAAAGTTAATATACAGGGTGTCCCAGGTAAGAGATATAACGTCATGTAGGTTTTTTTTAAAATGGAATACCTTCTATATTGTACCATTTTCGCAAGCCGTTTCGCTTTAATCGAAACCGTTTGGGTTTTACAGCTGCGCAAATGTTCCAAATCTTCAATGTTCAAACGTCAATATTTCGAAAATAGTTGGTTATACAAAAAGTGTTAACTTTTAAACGTAAAATTCGAAAATGGCACAATATAGAGGGTATTCCATTTAAAAAAACCTACAGGACGTCATATCTCTTACCTGGGACACCCTGTATACTAACTTTTTACTTTAAAAAATGCGCAACTAAAAATACTAATTGACATGTTCGAGCGTTTTTCCGATAATAAAATATCTGAATTTTAAATGAATTTGTGCAAGACTTTATGGACTCATTGTATAGTAAATTGTTGAGGTTACCTTCTAGTTCCATTTTTTTGTAAGAGTAGCTTTTTCTAAAAATTCAAAATCTTATTTACTTAATAGTCATACTAGTTCTACTCTAATAAGCTTAATGGTATCCATAAAAACAGCGAAATTAATGCATATTTCGGATAGTTTGAAATGCTGAAACATTTTTTTTGAACATTTATGAAGCTAAGGAAATATATTTTAAAGCAGTTTTCCCAGAAATTAAAATTAAGGCAGTACCTGCAGAAAAAATAACAATAACTGTCTTTATTGACGAGCATTAAATTCTGCACACAATTTAACTAACATTGCGTCTATTAATATGTTTGAACTCGATAGATCGGCATATTGTATATAAAAAGTATAAATCTCTTATCAAGTAGACGTTTCCGTCGTTATGTTTTTTATTTTTTATCTACTTCAGTGGGATAAGTAACTCATTACGTCACTCATTTGACACTATTTCCGTTAGGTAATCAAGCTCATTACACCACTCAGATATGCAATGGCTTCATTACCTAACTGAGTGGTGTAATGGCTTCATTACCTAACTGAAATAGTGTCAAATGAATGACATAATGACATTTGCCTACTAAAATATTTTGAAAATGGCAGATCTGACATTTCTCTTAATGCACTTTTCTGAATTTTAGGCAGTTGTAGATAACATTTTGTACAATACAGGTGTGATAATGGATCATTAATATACTCGTGTGCTTACACACACGTATATTAATGATGCTCTTATCCCACTTGTATAGTAAATAACTATTATACAACGCATCGCGTCTGAGAGAACTGAAGAACAAAATGCAATACTACAGAATGTTGAAATTGTATAGAAAGATTGTGTTTTCTTAAATAGGTAGTACTTGGATTTATTACTAGAGTGTACAGTGGCATAAACTTTAGTGAAAGTTTACAATCTGACATACTTTAATATTTTGGTTTTTTGACAAAAAGTTAATTTTTTCACAATTTTGTAAATAATTTGTTATAAACGTTTGAAGAAAAAATACTATATGTTATTCGGAGCAAAAGTATCTTCATGTGGCTCGGCTGCACTTATCTGCCTCGCAATTTCGGCAGATAAACCGTCCAGCCTCGCCACACAAGGTATAACTTTTGTTCCTAATAACATAATATTCTATTGCCATATCAACTAATAAAAATAATAATACCGTTGACTATTACAAATATTGTTTGCCTAAATAAAGTGTGTGCTTGTTGTTTCTGTACTAACCAAATACAAAATAATTTTTTATAACAGTATTAGTACCGTTATATTCATAACGGGCTTGTTATTTTGTTGTTGGCATACCAACCTACAAAGATACTGTAAGTTGACAGTTTCGTCACAAATAATGAATCCGAAAACAAGTAAACATAAGTTGGTACAGCAAAAAAATTAAATAGCAGTCTTTCTTCGTAATTTTTGTCTGGGCCAACGCAGGGTGTCGTCGATATCCAATTTCTATGTAGAAAAATCCAATAAATAAGATAGTGAAGGATATATTCTGATTTTGCGTATGTGAACGGAAAATCGACTTCGGCACCTCAACTAGAGGAAATAATATGCAAATTGGTACCACAATTTCTACAAGACTGGTATTTGTCAAAATTGGATTTTTGTCACTTTCATGACTAGTAACGATGTATGTTGGCACTGGTATTCCAACAAATCAAATATCACGTATTTCAGTTTATTTACTTAATCAAATTGACAGTAGTCCGTCCATCACACTTGTGTCAACCAAGCAGTTGTAATGGAACAAGATGATAATACAAATTCTAGTACCGCTAATACCAAAATTTTTAACAAAGTAACGCATGTAATTTTCGATTTGGACGGACTACTGCTAGGCAAGTGGTATATCAAGATGCCCATCGAGGATGTAGAATAATATTCAATTTATTAATTTTAGATACCGAAAGTGTATACAAAGAAGTTGTTACCGATATTGCCAAAGAGTATGACAGGATTTACACAGATGAAATTCGCTTAAAATTGTTGGGTACGCCAGAAACAGTTGCTGCTGATATTGCAATTAAAGAAATGGATTTGCCCGTTACTGTGGACAACTTCGTACAAGAACAGAGGAGACGTAGCAAATTTAAATTTTTAGCTGATGCCTGCCCATTTATGCCAGGTACCTATCCTTAAACAACATTTCCATAATTATGGGTTTTGCAATGTAGCTACAGTATTGCTTTAAATTGCAATATACATAGTGTCCTATTACTCAATATAATTCTATTAGAAAACGCATACTTTTCTTTTGTCCTAGGTAGCTCTTTATTGGACAGTTAATTGAAAGTCGAAAGTTTCAGTCTTTCGCGTATTCTCTCATAGTTAGTTGTCAGGTGGAAATTTTCCGCAGCCTATTGGATCGGTGTGTCTAGTCTCATCAACAGTCTAGCGGCCAAACGGGGTGGCAGATCTTGATATTCTAAGATATCTATCCCCATAATACTATCCAAGACAAAAAAACCGAGACAATTAATGTATTCTCATGTGAATGTGGCTGGTTTAATATCTGTAGTTGCTTTAGACATTTCTAACTTAATTGTCAATTGGTTTAGACGTTGCTATGAAACAAAATTGTTACAGTAAATGTAATTGTTTAAAGCTTCATTTAAGATAATTAAATAATGCAAAAATCTCTATCAAGAGTTGTTTCGGTTTTTGCCTTGGGTAATACATTTATTGCAAATCTTAATTTTAGAATAACTAGCTGTAGCCCGCGGCGCATGCCGCATTTAAAATGTAGGATGGTTGCACGGTAGACAATTATTACAGAAATAATAAAGGTATGTTTAAACGGAGCGTGTGGGCGTTCACATATTTTTTGCATGAAGGTTTGTCATGGAAGTTTCCCCACTTTAGCTGTGTAAAATTATTTTATTGTGTTCACACGAGGTGTACAATTGAGGTTTACAATATTCTATTCTGTCAAATGAGAGTAAATTAGTTGGAGGTTATACTACGACATAAAAATTACTATTATGTTCAGGTGCAACTTCATAACAAATATACAAGGCAGAAAAGGCGTAAACCTAATATACATATAAAGTAGATCTCCGTAGCAAGTGTAGTAATACATTCATCTGAGCGATTTAGTCCATTCGAAAGTGCTAAAATGGGTCTACGAACTCTTATTATCATGAAATACTAAAATGGCAACAGTTTCAATAAATTCGTGCGTATATTGACTTATAATATTTGTAGTATTAGTACCATGTTAGTGAATATATTGCAATGGTTTTGTGTTTTTTTTTAATTAGTGCAAGCTTAGCTTACTTTTATTGAGATAAATGCACTGATGGGTGCGGTTGAGTTTCACAAATTGAGGCAAAGGTGACATTAAAAGCTAGTTCAAAAGCGTTACGTTCTTGGACTCATATTTGAAGAGGTTTTGGAAGTGCGAATGCAGTTGGTTTGTATCTGACGATGGTAGCGTTAACGTTTGCAGTGTTATGATTGTTATTGTACTGTACCAGAATGACAAAGTAACTAAAAAATATAACAATGCAGTACGAGGATTAGAAACGTTGCAAGAAGCAACCGACAAGGAATGTTGCAAAAGAGCAACCTACGAATAGTAAAGAAATAGAACGAAGGACATTATTAAGTGCATAATAAACTACAGGACATAACAGTGCCGTTAAAAGTACAGTGAAATAGTAGAGTATTAAGTGTAGTGCATTATAACCTAAAAAAGCGTTTATTTAGCCTGTAAGAATCAAAGCTGTTATCAAAACCTTATTCTATAAGTTAATTTTAAGTATCAAACCTTATTTCTTTTAAACAATTGTGGTGATATGTTTCTAAGATACCACACCCTCTTTTGTTTAACAACCACAGAGAGAGCTTTGAAATTGCCCAAACTGTTAACATTGTTCTGAATTAGCTCCCAGAAAAGTGTAATTTTTGTTAATAAAAACACATTCACTTAGTGCAAGTGTTGATTTTATTTAACCACAAAAGTGTTGGGCACAATTGGAACCAGTTTGCCAGTCCTCAAGTGGTATAATTTGTGATTATTCGTCGTCTAAAAAATCCAGGCAGGTGCGGTACAAGTACGGGCTGCGTTCGAGAGACGATACCAGCTGCAGCAGCTAGTTGGAGCTAAGTTTGGTGCCTTCAACATCTAGAGGAGCCCTTTACTCAGAACTTCAGACGGAGAATTGAGTCACCAGGTCTTTAGCAGCTAATAAAACTCGTTGGCGTCCCCTGAAGGGTGCGATCAGCTTCGGAAGAATCTGCAAACCAGGTATTTTGCGCAATTTTCATCGTCCAGAGCCCTTTTATTTCGCTGGGGCCTGCAAGATTGGAGTTTCCACTACGTATCGCCGCAGTTCCCGATTATCCAGTGCATTCCAGAATCCAGAAATTGGCGAGGCGTCATTAGAAATTGTAGGAATTAAAAGGAAAATTGTCCATTCGTTTGCAAGCTAAAACAATTGATGTTGGGGTTACTTGTACGTCACGCTAGAACAAAAGCCGTTAGTACTGTTGCATGCGAGAATAATTATTGCTTACCTGAGGTATTTTGCTGATTGTGGCATTGATTTAAATCAAATACTGCGATTTATATAAGTGCACACCTTTTTTTGTAACATGCAGTTTTGAGGTTAGTTACTTCAGATTTAGTTCTGGTGCGTTTACAAGTAAAATCCGAGTTACTAAAAATTAGTTTGCTCTACCCAGTATTTCTAATTTTACGAACACCCCTGACACAGGGTATTTATGTTCACTGGAGCAGCCGAATGTTATTGCATATAGTTGAAATAAAACAAGAGCACAAAATCGTTCACTTTTTCATTAGAATATTTGTACATTTTAATAAGCCAAGGATCGTGCACATGAAGCACTATTCTTATCCAATAGGTACGTGAATGTAGAAGTACCCTTTCCCAATCACTTTCTTTTATTAAAGGCAGAATTCGCCATAAAAAGTTGTGGGGACTCTATTTCATAGTAATATCAAATGGTTCATCTAAGTAATTGATTAGACATAGACCCAGATACCAACTCCTATCAGAAATATACAAGGGTAGTTCAAAGCGTATTGCAGTTTGGTGGTATTCAATAAAGTTTAGATTCTCGTACAACTCTAATTTTATCAAGTACTTTATAGATCGGAAGCGGTTTCATAAGTTAAGGTCTCTAGATGGTTTAAACAATTCAAGCACGGGCGCTAGGGCAAAATGCAGAAGACCAAACACTGCAACCGATGATAAGCACGTGGCTGATAATATTGCAAACACGCGTATACAAATATTAGATATTGTTCAAGAGACTGGTGTTTCAGAAGGAAGTATTTATAACACTATTCACAGCTCTCTAAATATGTTGAAAGTGTCATCCAGGTATGCCCAGAAAACATCTGTTCAGCATAAGTACTGCAGAATGGAAGCATTGCGTGAGCTCCTCAGCCTCTTTAAGTACGCTCCAGAGGAATTTATGGCTCTCCTTGAAAATGAAGATAAAATATAATTTTATCGCTCGGATCTCGAAACAAATCGATATAATGCAGAATCTCAAAAAATCCAAAACGTAGATTTTTTCTGGGAAGATCATGGCGTCTGTTTTTTGAGATTGTGGAGAGTTGACACTAATCTATTACATATGTGCCGCTCAATATTCAACTTAACGCAGAATAATGCACAGTGCATGACAACCCGAACCTGCCCAATACCACCTGAAGCACAAGACCGCAGCGCTCCGGCGTGACGTCAGCAGAGTTCTTACCTAATTTCAATAAATTCGATTAATTCAACCTTTCCTGAATTTGGCCTTTCTGTGATGGTGTCATACCGCAGCACTGCGGCCTTGTTCTTCATGTGGTATTGACCTGGCTTCCAGGACTTTTACTTAAATAGTCCAAGCTCTCAGTTCCAGGACGATGAAACACTTTCTAGAGGATACAGATACATGGGAAGTGGAAATATTCTTTTTTTGGAAATTGTGTCGTTGAAGCAGAAGTGAAGCAAATGAGTTGAACTTCAAGAGGACTAGGTATGTTGTAAAATAATAAATAAATTTATTAATTGTTTTACTACCCGAATTACAATACACTTTGAACATCCCTTGTAAGTAGGTACACGTATGTGTATCTGAAGCGGACATTCGATACTCATATCTAGTACCCTGTGGGAGATATGAGGTCTATATAATAGATTTGTTTTATCGAATCAAACTATTTGATAGTTATTGCTACAATATTAGCCACACTTTTATAGTGTTCAAGTTACCGGAACTGATTTTAGTTCATGCAGATTTGTTCGGTTCGTTTATCAATGTCAGGGGATTTCTTCTTTATCTTACACCTAGTATTATATAGTTCTACCAGTTTCTGTGCATAATATTACATTTTGCTAAAATTGAAAATATTTCGCCTCAAGTAGATAATTTTGTATGATAATTGGGTTTACTTCAAGTTCAAGTAAAAAGTATTTACATTTCAGGAGCTGAAAGACTTGTACTACACTTTCATAATAATAACGTTCCCATGGCAGTAGCGACATCGTCTACAAAAGAAAGTTTCGATTTGAAAACTGCGCAATATAAGGATTTATTTTTACTTTTCCATCACATAGTAACAGGTGGTTCTGATGCTGAGGTAAAACATGGCAAGCCCAATCCTGATATTTTTTTGGTTTGTGCATCTCGGTTCCCAGATAAACCTAAACCAGAGGAGTGTTTGGTGTTCGAAGATGCACCAAATGGTGTGACAGCGGCCATATCAGCAGGTATGCAATGTGTTATGGTACCTGATCCAGAGACATTTCCGGAGCTTACTAAACATGCAACTCAAGTATTGAAAACACTGGAACAGGTTAAACCAGAACTATACGGTCTGCCTGCTCTTAATGTAGTTTGAGCTTGTATTTTACCAATAAAAGATATTTTCAACCTCCCTTTCTTGAGTATAATACGTACGCTTTGTTCTTCTTTATTTTACTAGTTTAACTGGTAAGGTAACCTTGGTTTACCAGGAATATGTTTGGCATAAGATAATTTTAGTTTAACACATTTTTTAATTACATTCTGCTGCTATTAATATCTTATTTTTGTCTAATTATGAAGTAGCGTGACATTTGCGTTTTTCTACAGGATGATTAAAAAATGGCACATTTCCTTTGGGGGGGTTGTTGGGAACTACTAGCGGAGTACGGAAAAAATTTAAAAAAAAATCTTTACAATCATTCCTCTGAAATATTAACAGCTGAAAATGCATTTTGAAATAAGCTATTTACCAATATTTTTTAAACATTCAACGTTTGAATAGAAGATTATTATTGTTATTCTTCTTCTTCGACTACCGTCTCCTATCGGAGGTTGGTTATCATAATGGCAATTTTGATCCTTGACACTGCTGCTCTAAACAACTCTATGGAGGAACATCTATACCATTCACGCAGGTTTTTTTAACCAAGAAGTTCGTCGTTGTTATTAAACATCCCAATTAAAAAAACTGACAGTTTCATCAAACTTACCTAAAACTTTAGTTTTAAAAACTAGCCACCAAAAACTGAAATTTTGAAAACTAAAACTTTAGGTCAGTTTGATGAAAATGTCAGTTTTTTGAATTGGGATGTTTAATAACAATAATAATCTTCGATTTAAGAGTTGAATTAAAAAAAAATTGGTAAATAACTTATTTCAAAATGTGAATTTTCCCGTACTCCGCTAATAGTCCCCAACAACCCCTCCAGAGGAAATTCGTCATTTTTTAATCGCCCTGTATAAATATGTCTGACATTTGACTTTTGCCAGGCATTCGTTAAGTAAAAGAATGGCGGTGTTAATCAAACTTCTCAGATTTAATCTCAGACATTTACTCTGCTTTTATCGACGGTTTTCTTAAACACTGTATATTGGCTACCGTCTTTTGTTTTCGAGTTATAAACAAAAATTCGATTTTTCGACAACTCCACAGGCTTTTGAGGCCTATGGCTTGAACCTTCTCTATTATTTTCTTCCATTCTTTTCTGTTTATGGCTAGGTTAGAGTTCGTAGATGTTCCTCACACGCCTCCAGCCATTTCTTCCTTGGGGAGCCTCTTCTTTTCCGAACTCCAACTCTCACCATTATTGTTTTCGTCTACCTGTTCATTGGAATTCTTGTCACAGGTCCCAACCATCTCAACCTGGTGGTTCTGACTGTTTGGCTTATAGCGGTTTTTTTTGCACAGTTGCATAATTTCAGCATTTGTTCTCCTGCTCCATTCATTTCCTTGCACTTTGACTCCTCCGAAAATTTTCCTCAGTATTATGCGTTCCCAAATGTTTATTTTTTCTTCCTCTTTTTTTTCATTGCCCAGCTTTCACACTCATAGGTTGGATTAGTGTTCGGTATAATCTTAATTTTGCCTCTCGTGAGATTTTTTGATTTTAAAGAGTTGTGCATCGCCGCCACAGTTTTACTCCCTTTTGCCCTTCTCTTTTCCATTTCCCTTATTTCTTCAATTTTATAGTTATCGTAACCCCTAGGTATTCGGGTTCTTTGATCTTTCGAAGCAGTATACTTTATTTTCTTCTGTTGTTATTGTAATTTGCGATGTTCATTATTCAAATTGTCTTCTATCTCTAAGTATTTTCTTTTATCCTCATTTATCATCAGTCCGTATTTTTTTGGTTTCTTTTCAAAAGGTTTGAATGTTTTTGTGAGCTCTGCCTTTGTTCTGGACATAAGCACTATATCGTCAGCATAGGCTAAAACTTGGTTTTTACTGTTGTAAATTGTCCCTTGTTTTCTTATTCCCGTTTCCCTGAGTATATGTTCTAGGAGTAAGTTAAAAAGTGCTGTTGATATATGATCCCCTTGCTACATTTTCCTAAAAGGCTTTCTTCCACCGCTACCCTGTCTTCCGTTTTCTCCAAAGTCATTTCCACCAATTTAAGAATCTTCCTTGATATTGTAGTGCTCTCATTGCTTGGTACAGCCGTCTTCTTATGACCGAGCCATAGAACTGTTTAAAGCCAATAAACAGCATTTTGAGATCAAGTTGTTGTTCGTTTTTATATATAAGACAGATGACTGCTTCTTTCCATCTATCAGGCATTTCCTCTTCCTCCCAGATTTTCTTATTAGGCAGCGTACCTTATCGATTAGGGTCTCCCTTCCTTGGGCAGGTATGCCATTTCGTACTGCACTTTTATTATTCTTCAAGCTATCTACTATTTCTTTTATTTCTTCATCTGTAGGCGTTTCCACTACTTGGTTTTGTACATTATCAACTTGCTTCTCTTCATTTCCCTCTTGTTCGTTTTTGTCAATTTCAAATCACTAAAGTGCTCTATCCATCTGATTAGTTTTCCATTTTTACCCCCTGTTAAGTTTCTTTGTTTGTTACTGTAATACCATTGTCCTCTTGTTCTTTATTTCTCTTGGATTCTTGGTAAACATTTCTTATGTTTTGATCTTTGCAGTGGTCTTCAATTCTCTGCAATTCTCTATCGATACGCTCTCGTTTTTTCTTCTGCCTACCTTTTTTGTCTCTTTTCTTGCCGCTTCGTATTGGTTTTTTATCTCTTTCTTGGGGTTATTCATCTTTTTCCTTGCTACATTTCCTTTTTCAGTTGCTTTTCTGCAATCTTCGTCGTAGCGGTCTTTCCTTTTACCTTTTGACATAATCCCTACATATTTTTGTGCTACCTCCATCATCCCCTCTTCCACTTCTCTCCACTCCCTGTCAATGTTGTCGTGCCTTTGTCTATTCAGTAGGTTTTTTGTCATTTCCTATTCAAACTGTAAAAACTTCAGTTCTTCGTACGTTTTTAAGGATTTCTTCTTTCAGTTTTGTAGTTACTAAAATATGGCCAGTCACCGTCTGCTTCTCTATAACTTTTGACATCTTTTATAGAACTCGTATGTTTCCTTTCCACTAGCATATAGTCAATCAAAACAAAAGACGGGAACTAATTTTGGTTTTCACCATTAAGCTTTTCTCAAAGGATGGGAGGCCCATTTTTTATATATTCTATAGTTATCGAGATTCCTTATAAAAACATCGAAACTTGCCCTCCCAGTGCACTGGTATCTTTCAAGTCTCAGTGGTTTAAAGTGGTCTATTATTTAATTGCAAAGTTCAAGATACCGAATTTAAATTTCGATATCAGCCTTATGACGTTTACGTTTTCATGGAAGTCTGGCATTGAAAGTTCTGCCAGACACTCATTGCGTAAAAGAATTTCGATGTTAATGAAACTTCTCAGATTTGCTATCAGACATTTAATCTTCTTTTATCGATGGTTTCCTCGATTCAGTGATAATTCTTTATTGTACTATGATATATTTGATGCAAAACTGTCTAATTTAATAACTACATTTTTTAAATATACGTTTTGGTAGAAAAAGGACTCGATCAAATGTTTAATACATTAATATCAATTAAAAATCAAATAAAATTCACGTTCCCTTAATCTAAAAAAAAAAAATGCCCTGGTTACATTTCATAGTATCTGTAAGAATTCTGTGAAGATAAAATCGTTGAATGATGAAAGATAAGATTGCAATGCAATATTTTTCAAGCCGCAGTGGTTCGAGTGATTGATTACTTAGTTGCAAAATCAAAGATACTGGATTTAAATTCCGAATATCAGCTTTATTAACTTGAGTTTTTTAGTACCGGGTTCACCTTGTCACTGAACTTCAATACGTGGGTGCATAAATTGTGGTAACAATAATAGTCTTCAATTTGCTTCTCTCTTGATGAAGTAAATTTAGTTTATTTACTTTTGAAAATTAATGCGAACTTCCTTCCCATGGTTCGGATGTAAATTTAACGTATAGGTATAAATATCAATTTAATGTTATTGAAGAAGAAGAGCAATTAACTGGAATAGGTTGAAATATACATTTTTTTGCAAATGATCGCTGATAATATACAAAAATTAAAGATACTTGGAAACTACTAAACACAAATTTTAAATTATTATAACATTTGTAAAATGAATTAAAAATGTAAATCCCTAGAAGATTAATTGACGCTGTTTGATAGTGGTTATACGAAGAAGGCCTTTTTTCCAATGGCGCTATGTGGATGTGAAACATAAACAGTGAAAGCGGATGATTTAAAGATTCTCGATTTTTTTTTTGGATGAGATCCTATGAGTTCCAAGTGAGAAATAGAATGTATGAAAGGATACAAATATCGTGAAAGTGAAGAAACAACCATAAAATCAATTAAGCCTTAAACAGAAATTGCAACTATGAAAAACTGCAATGTAAAGAGGTGGTAGAAAGAAATAGAATGCTATGAAGTTTAGTTGGGGATTATTTATGAATTATGGTCGGTTACAGGTTTTATTCGGAGCTTTCCTCGCAGGTGGAAGTTTTGCAACTACAAATTCCATAAATATCGAAAGAAAATAAGAGTGTTAAAA
>CALNHX010011026.1:0-35366 GCA_940337035.1 Agriotes lineatus
AGCTTCATGTTCAATCCATTGTTAAATATAAATTGTTTCGATTAGGTACCTAAATTCCTTAATTACTGCCGTGCCCAAATTATTTTGTGGCGTGCCATCAATGGCACCCGTGCCAATGGTTCGCCACCCCTGCTCTAGTGCATCCCATATATTTTGTCTCACCACCTTATTAAAGGCCTTTCTAGATCCACAAAACATATGTATATTTCTTTATTGTAGGGTAGTGATTTCTCAATTATATTTCTGATTGTGAATATGTGATCTTGGGTGCAGTGTCCAGGTCTAAACCCGCTTTGTGCCCCATGCAATTTATCTTTACACATTTTCTTAATCTTTCTTCTAAGATCATCTCATATACCGTACAGGCTGTACAAAGCAGTGATGCTCCACGGTAATTGGCGCATTCCATCTGATTTACCTTTTTGAAAATCGGCACTATTACTGAAGTTTTACAGTCTTTAGGTACTGTTAGTGTCGCCATGCTTCATTAACAATTCTGTGTAGTAACACCATTCCAGTTATTTGAGACTAAGAGGATTATATCGAAAACTAAGCATCATAAATGTACATTCATCCACTGAAGAAGCAGACGATGAAGAAAAAGACAAATTTTACGAACAATTAGATGAACTTTAAGAAAGTGTGCCGAGATACGATATAAAAATCGTAGTAGGCGACTGTAATGCAAAGGTGGGTCAAGAAAAGAGAAATGAACCAGTTATAGGGAAATACAACAAGCACAGTAAAACCAACAGAAACGGACAAAAGCTAGTAAACTTTGCTATGAAAAAGAAAATGATAATAAAGTCAACCTTCTTAATGCAAAAGGACATATATAAGGGAACGTGGGTCAGCCCCGATAGGAAAACGACAAACAAAATAGACCACATGCTTATAGAAGAAAAACATAGGAACATAATGCACAATATAAAGAGCAGAGAAGGGGCAGAAATGGACTCGGACCATTATACGGTATGCGCATTAATTAAACAAGAAGTGACTCAAAAGAACACAGAAAAGGAAAAAGAAGCAAGAAGATGGGATATACAACTATTAAAGATAGAGGAAAACAGAGAGAAATATGAACAGAAAATAGGAAAAGCACTACAATCACAGGCGTTAAATGAAGAGATAGAAAGTAATTGGGAAAATCTAAAGAAGGCAATACAAACAGCAGCAACAAAGATCTTAATAGGAAAGGAAAAACCCAAGAATATATGGTTTGATAAGGAGTGTGAATTAATGGTAGATCAACTAAACCAAACAAACACAAAAATGCTAAAGGATAAAACTACTGAAAGTGTCGCGGAGTTTAAAGAAGTAAGAAGAGAGGCAAAAAAACTATACAGAGAAAAAACGAAAGCACCAAGAGGAAATAGTATTAAGTTTACAGAAAAGTCACAGGAACAAAAACACTAGGGAATTCTACAGAAAAGTAGGTACTATAAGGAAAACCCACCAACCGAAAGTCAACTTATGTAAAGATAAAGAGGGTAACATAGTAGGCGGGAAAGACGAAGTAATAGCTAGATGGAAAGAGCACTATGAACAAATCTTAGATGGAAATGAAGAAGAAGGACTACGTAAGGCAACTGCAGAAGATTGAGAACAAAACCAAACGACAATAGAACCACCGCTTTGGGAAGATTTCGTAAAAATAGTGAAGAAAATGAAAAATAATAAGAGTCCGGGAACTGATAAAATTCAAAGTGAACTGCTAAAGTGCGGAGCTCAACAACTGGCGGAGAAAATTTATAATCTAATAAAATTAGTGTGGGTAAGGAAAGAGCTGCCAACAGATTGGAAGCATGCATTAATTCTACCCATCCATAAAAAAGGTGACCCACTGGTCTGTAAGAACTACAGACCTATATCCCTACTGAATGTGACATACAAAATGTTAGCCACGCTAATAAACGACAAGCTAAGGAAGGAAGCAGAACGTAAAATAGGAGAATATCAGTGTGGATTTAGGGAAGGAAGATCAGTAACAGACCAACTATTCACTTTAAAACAGGTGACTGAGAAAACAAGGAGGAAAGGAATCATAGTTCACATGCTCTTTGTCGACTTTCAACAAGCATACATAGTTTGGACAGAGCAAAATTGGTACAAACATGAAACAATAAAGAAGCCAACCTGCGATCGATTACTAATAATAATCAATGGTAGTATAATCGCAGATCAACCCCCTTATCATTTATACACCACGGTAGCTCTGAAATGTTCGTACTTACCGCAATGACCTAGCTAGCTTCAAATTCGGTGCCTTGGGTCGCAGATTTCTATCATCAGCTGAACTACTGCAAGCTCTTTCAATAATAAGAAAAACACGGCGCCAGAAATCAGATTTCGGGAAATAAATAAAATTACAGCAACAATTAGGTTTATTTGGTTAATAAATAATAGTTGCTTGCAACATCATAATTAGGTCTGTAAATTGTTTATCACAAAGTTTAAATACAGTATATAACTAATGCTGAAAATGCAGCACGCACAAAAATATGTGAACCTCTTTTGGGCTCTTGGATTGAATATGATTGCAATTCAATGAAGGAGTAAGCTTACCACTGTCATATGTTTTAACCGTTATCTCGGTAATGATAGTAAAATGGCGTGAGGGCACTTCTTACAAAATACTTAATACGTATTCATTAAGCAAAACTTTAAACTTGTGAATTGTAAATTTGGGAACAATTAATACATTATGTTTTAAATTTGTAAAGTATAGATTTATGAACAATTAATACATTACGTTTTAAATGTGTAAAGCGTAGTAGTTTAACTTTGTAAATTGTAAATCGGAAGCGTCGTTACAATCGATTCAGCCAACAATTCATAGGCGGACGTGGTTATCAACAAAAGTTGAAACAAGACTAACCTGGGTGGTGATAAAAAAACGTTGCCGGCAGGCACTGAATTGGTCCAGGATTAGCTTAGCGTAAGCCGACAGCAATTTCGAACTCGTGGCCGAATTTGATAATGGAACGGACGTTCCTTGTACCATTTGGCAAGCTCAAGATGACATTCCAGAAAGGAGTTGCGGGTCCAAGTTATTAATTATGATGCAGATTAGGACATCTAACGTGGCGTCAATCCAATATAAGAAGTCGCTTAAAAACGGCGTTTAAAAGTGACGTTGGACAATATCGTCAAAGAGCTAATAAAAAAACGGGAAATTACTAAACTTGAATATCAAACCAACGAGCGTAAACATACCTGATTTTAGTCATCAGCTCACAAATGAAGTCAATTAAAAATTGGTGCAGTAGCACGCGGGAATGCCTTCGTAGAAGCAAGTTACTTCAACCGAATGCAGAAATAGAATGCCCGCAGATCGGCCAACAAGCGAAAAACAACTGAAGGCTGGAGCGTCGCGATAACGAGCAATACGGACTTTCCAGAATCGGTACAAAGCGACCGGACCAAAATTTGAAATAATTCGAAATACAGCGAATTATAACTCAAGTGAAAATATACAGGCTGGCCCGGAAGTGACTAAATGGAGAAACAAATAGCAGGAGCTAAAGATTTGTTTCACTCCCCACGGCCAAGATAAATACCTGAGGTATGACTATATTAAAGCAGTTGAAAAGGTTATCGTCAGTCAAAGAAGGCGAAAGGAAAGTAGGGAAATAGATGGGGAATAAAAGAGTAAAGTTAAGAAAAGAAGAAGAGATAGAAAGTTTCTACGGAGGGAATAGTCGTGAGCAAAGTGCTAAACCGATCCGTCGCGCTAGATGAAAAAGGCGCGTCGGTGGATAAGTTAGACGCCTAGCTCCGTACCATAGCCAACGGGAAACGAACTAATCAGAAGGTTACCTTAAACGTGTACTGGCAGAACACACGCATTGGACCTAGTCAGCGTACTGAAAAGTTGCTGAGATTTAGCCAACGGCTGAGGCAGCAGCCGGAAATCGTTACAGAATTAAAGAAATGAGATTTGGAATAGGCCAATAAGGTAGAGAAGAAAAGAAATCGGAAAAAGGGATACCTGGGTATTAAAAGAGTATAGTAAAGGAAGATAGTGTAATGAAGAGGGATTTGGAAGGGATAAGTCCGATGTCCGTCAGTCAGTCAGTCAACGCAGGGCTGTTTGAAAGAAGCTACTGTAGTGAAATGGGAAATTAGCAAAAGGTGAGGACGCTGTTGATCACAAATACTCAGCGCGAGCCCCCGTAGTGATCACCGCGAATGTAAGCGACTGTGAAGAAGAGCGCCAAAGCAGAAAACCGTAAACCCTGCTGGTCGAGGAAAAGTGAACAGTCCAGGAACGACTGCACACTGAAACACCGTGTGAATTAACACACAGCGAAACACCGGAGATAAGTCACAAAAACTTACTCCTGTATGAAACATCGCAGAATTGAAAACACTACGAAAAAAATTCGGGTAAAACCCAGGACAAAAAAGCCCCAAAAACCATACCCGCCCCGAATTTGGGTAAAGACCCCAGAAGCTGGAGGGAACGACCGCACCACCACCAAACCCAGTTCGGGCATTCAGCCAGTCGTCGCAGCTAGATGGAAAAGGCGCGGTGACGGACTGAATGTAACTCCCTCACCGAGTCGGATGGCAACCCAATCGCTCGCCCCGACCCCCAGAAATCTCCACAAGACCGAAAGAAACCCGCCCCCAAAAACTATTAAAAAACCCAAGTATGAACTCATGCATACCACAAATCCTAAAGGCTACTAAAGAACCTAATAAAGTCGACCTGACGCTTTGAAAATATCTCCTGAAGCGAGGTGGGGAAGGGAAATAATAAGATATTTGATGGAAAGGTTTCCCAAAAAAGAGACCGACCCTGCATGCCCAACCAACCACCCTAAGTAAATCGTGCAGGTCTAGAAACCCTTACAACTAACTCCATCGTCAGAAAGACACACTTCGAAAAAGTAAAGAAGGCTCAAACACTCATCACGAAAGCAACTCACCTAAACACTAGCTTCACTATCAACAAAAGACTCAAGAAGAGTTCGACAAAAGGTCCAATCGCTATCTATAAGGAAGCGAGGAAATCCGTCACTCAAAAGGGTTTCACCTAATATAATCTAATGACAGGGAAAAGTACCATCAAATCGGTAATTGGGGAATCGCTCAAGGTGCTTAACTAGCACTCAAAAGCAAAAAATATGCGGCTTAAAAAGCACGCAATAAATAAGAATAATCATAATAGAAATTGGTTATCAAGTCGAAAAGGTTGAGAATAATGTTGATCAAGGCCCCCGCAAGGGTTATAGTCGCCCGCGTGCGGGAAATATTTTGGCGCCCTTTGAATATATGTAGTACTTATAGTATAATAGTATTATACACGACGATAAAGTTATTACTATCCACTCTTGAATCATTAACGTCTCGACTTCGTCTCGACGTTAAACGATTCACTCATGGATAAAATTTAACTATATCGTCTTGTATAATAAATTACTCTTTTAAAAATAATTGATCAAACACTAAGTTCTTTAAATAGTAGATTTGAAATGATATCTGATTACGACAACGTTTTTAGTTTTTAGTGATAGTTTTAAATTAAATGACGAGGATCTTTTAAAAATCTGTCGTGCTTTACAACAAAAGCTAGCTGATCAGAAAAAGAAAGAGGCTTGCGTAGAAGAGAATTATTTGTTTAACGAGATAAAAGCCCTACGATTGTTTTCATTACCTGAAGCGTCAAATCCTCTCGACATTCTTCAATATACCGGGTGGCCATAAATATCTGATATCACATTACCTTTGGAATCAACACCGCTTTATTAAACTGATGAATCCAACTAAACTAAATGTCATTAATGTCATCACAACTAAACTTCCTATCTGTCAAAAATTATTACAGATTGCAATAAGTAATGGAGTTAGAACAGGAGATTTTTATAATCGAGTCGTAGGCTAAACTGCAGAATCCAGGGCACATTCCCCTCCTCTTATTGCATTTTATTACATTACATAGGTACCAATACTTATTGTAATTGAAATATAGTACTAACCCAACATTTATAAGTAGCTAATTCCATGGCTACCGGGATCTCAGATATTTATGGCCACCCGGTATATTTGAAAACAATCTAACTTCATCTCTACCAAATATTACCATTTCATTAAAATCCCTCTTACTTTACCTGTGTCCACGGTGTATAAAGACACCATGCCTGTGTCTGTAGCTTCTGGTGAGAGATCCTTCTCAAAATTAAAAATTATTTGAGGTCTACCATGTCACAAAAAAGATTATCTGGTTTGGCAATCTTAGCTATAGAGCAAGAGATCCTCGATAAAATTGATTTTGACAATATTATGAAAGAATTTGCAGCAGCCCAATCCAGAAAAAAACAATTTAATTTTTGGATGATTGAATGTTTTATTTGTTTATTGTTTTGTTTGTTTTTTCCTTTGTAACAAATTTAAAGAAGAATAAAATTTTAGTTTTTGAAATCTCTTTTGTTTCATTACAAAATTAAAATAAAATGTGTTCGCATTTCGTTCAAATGTTTAAACAACTACAAGAATATTACAGCAAACCAGGAAATTTAAAAAAACATATGTAACAGATTAAAGTTCTTATGCTTCAAAATATTATTTATCTACGACAGTGTGTAAAATTGCCTTTTAGTTGGCAGTTTTAAGTTTGTAAAACGACTGTTTAATAACATGTTTTTATTAGTTTACGTCGTCAGTAGTAACGTGTTTAAAAGATTTCATTAGGCACGTTGTCAGTAGCAACGTGTTTTAAAATTTTTAAAACACGCAAAATTACTACCCGTTGCTGGTAATCCTAATTTACATTAAATTGTTTTTATATTACCGTGTTTTCTAGATTTTATGGTAGATAAAATATTGTACGATACACATGCGTAAAGCATCTTTAATCACTCGCGGGGCATAAAACGCTCGCTTCCTCGCGTTTTAACTCTACCCCACTCGTGCCTAAAGAGTAGCTTTACGCACTTGTATCGTAAATTACTATTATCTACCCTCGATGTTAAAGTGCTACCTTATTTACCCTGGCTGTTAAAGTAACACTTGAACTTTTGTTTTGAGTCGATTAAAGCACACTTTAACATTTGCTATAGAAAAAATAGTAATTTACGATACAAGTGCGTAAAGCTACTCTTTAGGCACGAGTGGGGTAGAGTTAAAACGCGAGTGAGCGAGCGTTTTAAGCCCCACGAGTGACTAAAGATGCTTTACGCATGTGTATCGTACAATATTTTATCTACGATAGAATCTAAAAAATACAGTAAATATAAAAAATATTTTACATGTAAATTAGAATTACTAGCAATCGGTCCTAATTTTGAGTGTTTTAAAAATTTTAAAACATGTTGCTACTAACTACGTGCCTAATGAAATTTTGTAAACACGTTGTTATTAACGACATAAACTAATGAAAACATGTTATTAAACAGTCGTTTTACAAACTTAAAACTGCCAACTAAAAGGCGATTTTACACACTGTCGTAGATAAAATTAATTTAAACTCGGATCTTGAGTTGTCTCATCCCTCTGTTCGTAATCGAACAATTTTGGTTTATACTTTCGTCTAACAGTTTGGCGCCCCTTTAGAGTGGCGCCCGCGTGCGGTGCACGCGTTGCACGCGCGGTTACGGGGGCCCTGATGTTGATAGTATAATACTATCCGTAGGGTGAATAGGCGAGATAAGCTAAACATGCACACACATCATCATACATAAAATCACATACATACAATCAGGCACACCAGAATTCACTCCTCCACTTGTCCTTCTCCAAAGTAAGGTTTTAAATCTTTAATATGCCAAACTCCAACGTTTTTATTGTCGGGGACGGTCACTAACTGATAGGTAAGTGGGCCGGTAACTTTTTGTACTCTGCATTTGACATATTTAGGAGCCAATTTCTGATTGAAGGATTTAGATGCATCAGATAAGACGTAGTTCCTTTTCCAAACCAAATCATTGACATTAAATTTTAATGGACGCTTACGCAAGTTATAGTGCTTGGAATTGCGTTGGTAGGAATTATTGAGGCGTTTAACAACGTCTTGATAAAGTTCAGAAAGTTGGTTAACGTCTGAAGCCAGGTTTTCACGAGTTTATAAAGATAATTCTTCTTCTTGGAAGTTCTTAAGACGACCGTAATAAGTCCCAGAAACTAGTACAGTCCTCCCAAAATTTAAGAAAGAAGGGGTGTAGTCCGTCACCTCATGAACGGCGTTACGCAAAGCGTGTGCAACTTGATAAATGTGTTCGTCCCACGAACGATGATTATCCGACACATAAGAGCGAAGAGCAGTACCGATAACTCGGTTAACTCTCTCGACAAAATTGACTTGGGGATGGTAAGAAGCATTAAGCTGGATTTATAAACTTGCCGTTCGCCGGCGTTCCCGTTCCCGTTGGCGTTCGCGCTGGCGTTCCCAATTTAAAAGTTCAGAAACCCGTAAGACCATTTATATCTACCGTCGGCGTTGCCGTTCGCTGTTGGGCTGCCGTTCGACTTAAATAAACTTTAACTTTTGTCCGAGGCCGCTCGTAGCACCGTTCGTAGCAAGTCTGAAGAGCCAATCAAAACGATTTTCAGCTGTCACGTGTTTTACGTCATATGTCAAATGCCATTCACTGACATCTGACAAACGCTTGCAGGTGGGTAGCTAGGTAAATATTTCATTTTTTCAGTTTATTTATTTATGTCCTATCTGTCAAGTCATATGTCATATGACACATTAAATTGAGGTTATGATAGTTTTCGTAACGGCCAACGCAAAGTTTATAAATGGTCAATTTCGTTGCTACGAATTGCCGACGGCGGACGCCAGCGCGAACGCCAACGCCAACGGCGAACGGCAAGTTTATAAATCCAGCTTTATACCAAACTTGTTGAACTTGGTATTGTTTCATCAAGGCTTTAAATTGGGAACTTATAAATTGTGGTCCGTTATCAACCATACATATTTGAGGAACACCAAAAATTAGGAAGACTTCGTTCTCCAAAAACTTGGCTACTGCTTTAGCAGTGGCAGCGCGAACAGCTTTAACTAGGGTAAACTTGGTTAGCCAATCACATACAACTATGATAGAAGTGTTACCAGTTTTCGTGCGAGGTAAAGGACCCATTATGTCAATTGACAAACATTGAAAAGGGTATAAAATCTTCTTATTTTGGCCCATTAAACCAGGTCTAGCAAGTTGACTAACTTTACTCGCAGCACAAGTTTCACAATGGCGTATGTAACGGATGACATCGGCACGCATTTTAGACCAGTAATATTGTTCGGAGATCTTACAAAAGGTTTTATAACCACCCAAGTGAGCGGATGTGGGACTGTCATGAAAGAGTTTGTAAATTTCAGTTCGGCGAGAACGAGGTATCACCTGTTTCCATTCCACTAACTTGCTAACAATGGCATGACGGTTGGGATGTTGGGAATATACTTAAAAAGTCGGTGATTTTCAATTCGCCAAGTAGGAAATTGATTAGGACTTTGGCTAACACGTTCAAGCATTTTTAAGTACCAAGAGTCTAAGTCGCCATCAACAAGTTCTAGAGCGGAAACCTGAATAGGAGCTCGCGATAAAGCATCGGGAACTACATTATGTTTGCCCTGTCGGTGTCGAATTGTAAAATCGTATTGCGACAGACGAACACTCCAACGGGCTAAACGGCCTGTGGGGTCTTTCATATTAGTAAGCCACAATAAGGAATAGTGGTCAGTTAACACAGTGAAATGTGTACCTTCGATATACGGTCTAAATTTCTCAATGCCAAAGATGACAGCTAAATTAAACACTCTCTCTCTGTGACAGAATAATTGCGTTCGGCCTTGTTAAGGGTACGTGAAGCATAAGCAATAACCTTTTCCTCATCGTCAATATTTTGTGTAAGAACACAACCGAGGCCAAAATTAGAGGCGTCACATTGTAACGTGAACGGTAGCGAAAAATTTGGACTACTCAAAACAGGAGCGGAGGTCAAACAAGATTTAATTTGATTAAATGATTTAAGAGCATCATCAGTCCAATGCGCACGCTGCTTTTTAATACGACCTTTAATTAGGTCCGAAATAGGAGCAGTAATAGTGGCAAAATTTGGAACAAGGCGACGATACCAAGAAGCTAAGCCAATAAAGCGTTTGACTTCGGTCACTGTATTTGGTTGAGGGTATTTAGTGATAGCCAAAATTTTATCAGGGTCCGTGCCTAAACCATTTTTATCGACGACAAAGCCGAGGTATAGTCAAAATTATACCCATTCGGAGTCACGTGACTTTTGTCTGTCTCTGTTCATCTTTAGTAAAACAGATGAAATGGAAGAAATTTGAAAAAAAGGCATGTCGATTCATAAAATTAATTTTAAAATTTGACGTTTCTAATCTGTCAGATTATATTTTTCGTGTAAGTTATTGAGATAAGGGTAATAAAACCTAAAATTGTTGAGCCGAAAACTGGAAATTAAAAGAAACCATCGGACATGCGGTATAACGAGCAGTCACAACAATTAATTTGAATATTATGCGTTTTTTTTATGAAGAGTACAATATTAATAATAGTAAATCAACAGTTTCACCCTCCAACGCTGTTCACCGTGCTTCTCTTGCGTTAAATATCTCGGAGAGCACAATTTACCGAAAATATGAGCCAGAAAGTGAAGAATGCAAAAACGGAAGTCGACGAAGCAGTCAAGACACTGTATATAAAATGTATGTAGCTAAAGAATTTGTAACCATAAAAAATAAAAAAAAAGTGGTTGAAGAATCTGGAGATTTTTCACATTCAGTTTCTTCCCTAAATAGATTGTGCAAGGAAATGGGCTTCAAATGGCAATGTTCTATAACAGAATATGCATGCACAGAAATTGACTTAAAATTTGCTATACGCAGCAGGTTTTTAATGTAGCAGCTGACATATCTTTCTTATATTTACATTTTACGACATGTTATGTTTTCTTTAACCTGTAAATTCAGTTTGATTTCATATAAGAGAATAAACCCGTAGCAACCTTGTTTTAGAAATTGGCATATGTCAGGATAACCTACAAAACGGAATGTCATTTATTTCCCTAAAATTGCATTTTTAAGAATCGACATACGTAAAATTACTAGATTATCACGTGACTCCGAATGGGTATAAATTTGATTATTTTATTCGTAGAGATTTCAACCAATCAAAAGGCTGGATTTAGTTAAGTTATCTTGTATAATTTCGATTATACAAAATCGATTATACTATAGTAACTTCACTAGGCAACGCAATACATAACTTTTGTCTACTTGATGTTATTTTCATGGAGATGACTTTCAGCTAGGTTAATTCAAACAGATCGAGCTGCCAATAAAATATTTATTTGTTCCTACTATTAAAATTTACTCACAAAATAATCAAATCGAATACAATGCGTACTTCGAACAGGTTATACGTCTCAAACTTCCTGCACAATAACAAATCGTGTCAGTTTGACAGAATAATCCTCCCGCTGACGCGGTCGGACTATTTAACCTGTCAAACTGACACTCTTTTATTATTGTGCAACAAGTTATCGACATATAACCCGATAATATCGAAGTACTTATAGTATTACTTCTGACTATACGTAAGACTGGGACGGCAAAACTGACATTTGTCGATATTGACAGTTAAGTTAGCGTCTTTAAGACGGGTATAAACTTGCTCTAAGGTGTCCAAGTGTTCTTTAAAGGTTCCAGACACGATAACAATATCGTCTAAATACACGAAGATGTTTTCACCCAATAGCGGACCAAAAATGCTATCCATGAGACGTTGTTGACTGGCAGCTGCGTTCGCGATCCCAAACGGAACGACTGTAAACTCGAACAAACCACGTCTAGGGACTGTAAAAGCTGTTTTTCGCACGAATCAGGATGTAGAGGAATTTGGTGAAAAGCTTGCTTAAGATCGATGGACGTAAGATAACGTGCATCGCGCAATTTATCAAGAATGCTATTTAAATATGGTAAAGGATAAGCATCCTTCTTGGTAACCATTGGAGAACTCCAAGGAGATTTCGAGGGACGAATAATACCCATCTCTAACAAGCGATCAAGTTCGTGGTCGGCATGGACTTGCATAGCAGGAGACAAAGGATAGTATCTCTGCTTAATAGGAGATGCGCCACCCGTATCAATAGTGTGTACAACTAAATTAGTTAAGCCTAAAGTAGGACCAGAAATTTCAGCAAACTTCCCAACAACTTGGTCTAGAAGAAGTTTTGTTGAACTGACAAATCAACTACGCCACAAATAGTCTGCAGCGAAAAAGTTTCAGCCACATCGAAGCGTCCAGCGACAAAATCAGTCTTTGCTCCAAAAGCGTAGCAAAAATCAACACCTAAAATTAGTGTAGACGGAATTGAGTCACAAATAACCGCATCGATGGACCTAGTAATACCATCAATGGTAATGGGTAAGGCAACAGTACCTAAAATATTTTGTAGCTGACCGTCAGCAGTAGTCAAGGTAAGCGGAGACTTATTGTTACACAATTTGAGATCATGTCTCTGAAGTAAATATAAACCGTTGCGCCCAATTAAAGTTTGATTGGCCCCTGTATCGCAAAGAGCGTGAATAGGTTCGCCATTAATATAAATGGTTAAATAAGGACGGTTGTCAGAAAGTTGTTTAGTAAAGGTGGCTGAAGTATTACAAGTCATACGGCAAAATTCATTCACAGTTCGTAACCAAGATTCCCAAGATAAAGTATCAGCCTTAGTATAATAGGGATAAGAAATAGATCGGCTGTGATATCTACCCTTTACTTTGCCTTTTTTTTGGATGGCATTCAGGACAAATGGCAAAATAACTATTTGCATGACCGCAAATATAACAAAAAATAGTCTTATCTGCCGAGCAAGTATGGAAAGTATGGCCTAATTTACGGCAGTTCCAACAAGTGGTCGTACTTTTCGCACGGTTAGTTCTAGGACCAGGATGTTTAATTGCCATTTGTGCAGTCTGTGTCACAGGTTTTTTAGGAGTAGGCTGGTAAGCCAAGTCAGGTTCCAGTTGCAAGGATGAAGCAGCAGCAGGATTGCGATATTTAATATTCTGTATCTTAACGTCTTCCAGCTTTTTACACAGAAATGCAAGGTGTTCAATATCGTGGACTACTGTTAAAGATAATTGAGTAGCGTAGAAAGGTTGCAAGTTTTTCATAATATGTTTAAGTTGAATTGATTCGGATGGTTTAACGAGTAAACGATCAAATAAATTAAGCAGCAAAGCAATAAAAAGTGAGGGTTTTTCATCGGCCCCCTGCTTGCGCTTCCTAATCTCGTCCCATAATGCTTCATCAAAATCAGTAGGCAAAAAATCAGATCGCAACCTAGCTACCAATTCGTGCCAGTTTGAAACCCGGTGATGCATAGCACAGTACCATACTAACCCACGACCCGAGAAAAGGTCAACAGCACTAGAAAATAATTGGTCGTACGAAATGTTACGCGCTACTCTAAGTTCTTCGACACGTTGTAGGAAAGAATTTACCCCCATAGTAGTCGTGTCTCCATTAAATGATAAACCCCATTTGCATACCGGTACAGAAACTAAACCTACATGTCTAGGAAGAGACGTCGTAGAGTAATTAATGTGGTCTAATTCAGTTCGCAAATTAGCAGTAGCTGACATACAAGGTTGTTGTGTAAAAGGAGAATACGGATGTACGTGCTCATCAGAAAAAGATACCCTAGGTCGTTGGAACGTAGATGAAGCTAACCCAGCTGCTTCAATTATAATAGGGTTGTTAATAATATTATCTGCCATAGGTTCAATAGGGTCAGAATTAGGTAGAGTTACTGTATTAACAGACAAAATTAGTGGCATCAACATTTGAGGGCAAAGGATCTACTTGTAATTGCGAATCGTCATGCTCATTATTAAGTGACTGTAATAAATCTAAGCATTGACTAGTAAGAGTAGCATGCTCCTGTTCTAATTTAGAAGAGGGTTGTAGCCTGGTTAGTCGTGAATACAGATGCGTCAGCCGCGTATCAAGCCGAGCAAATTCTGAATCAAAAGGTGCCCCCGAGAAAGCAGTAACTAACACCGAAAGTTCAGTTAGTTTGCCTTTACAAGCATCAAGTTCGAATTGTACATCAAAGCGTGCTACTAATTGATAAGCGCTAAGCAACGTAGGGTCAGCCTTTTCTAGTAATAGTTTCGCACGCAAGGTCCTACGACGTTGGTCGACGTTCATACTTTCCACCGTGTCCCTATCTAAGCCCCTGAACAGTAGCTGATAGAGTAATTCATCAGCACGAAGTGCGTTAACATTCATTTTGAAATAAATAATTTGGTCAAAATGTTAGAGAATTGCAGGTTGCACAGCTGATGTAATACCAAAGTCGAGCCCCACGTTGGGCGCCAGTGAAACAATAAAGAAGCCAACCTGCGATCGATTACTAATAATAATCAATGGTAGTATAATCGCAGATCAACCCCCATTTATACACCACGGTAGCTCTGAAATGTTCGTACTCACCGCAATGACCTAGCTAGCTTCAAATTCGGTGGCCTTGGGTCGCAGATTTCTATCATCAGCTGAACTACTGCAAGCTCTTTCAATAATAAGAAAAACACAGGGCGCCAGAAATCACAGATTTCGAGAAATAAATAAAATTACAGCAACAATTAGGTTTATTTGGTTAATAAATAATAGTTGCTTGCAACATCATAATTAGGTCTGTAAATTGTTTATCACAAAGTTTAAATACAGTATATAACTAATGCTGAAAATGCAGCACGCACAAAAATATGTGAACCTCTTTTGGGCTCTTGGATTGAATATGATTGCAATTCAATGAAGGAGTAAGCTTACCCACTGTCATATGTTTTAACCGTTATCTCGGTAATGATAGTAAAATGGCGTGAGGGCACTTCTTACAAAATTCTTAATACGTATTCATTAAGCAAAACTATAAACTTGTGAATTGTAAATTTGGGAACAATTAATACATTATGTTTTAAATTTGTAACGCATAGATTTATGAATAATTAATACATTACGTTTCAATTTGTAAAGCGTAGTTTTAAATTTGTAAATTGTAAATCGGAAGCGTCGTTACAATCGATTCAGCCAACAATTCACAGGCGGACGTGGTTATCAACAAAAGTTGAAACAAGACTAACCTGGGTGGTGGTAAAAAAACGTTGCCGGCAGGCACTGAATTGGTCCAGGATTAGCTTAACGTAAGCCGACAGCAATCTCGAACTCGTGGCCGAATTTGATAGTGGAATAGACACTCCTTGTACCACTTGGCAAGCTCAAGGTGACATTCCAGAAAGGAATTGCTGGTCCAAGTTATTAATTATTATGCCGATTAGGACATCTAACGTGGCGTCAATCCAATATAAGAAGTCGCTTAAAAACGGCGTTTAAAAGTGACGTTGAACAATATCGTCAAAGAGCTAATAAAAAAACGGGAAATTACTAAACTTGAATATCAAACCAAGGAGCGTAAACATACCTGATTTTAGTCATCAGCTCACAAGCGAAGTCAATTAAAAATTGGTGCAGTAGCAAGCGGGAATGCCTTCGTAGAAGCAAGTTACTTCAACCGAATGCAGAAATAGAATGCCCGCAGATCGGCCAACAAGCCAACAGCTGAAGGCTGGAGCGTCGCGATAACGAGCAATACGGACTTTCCAGAATCGGTACAAAGCGAGCGGACCAAAAATTTGAAATAATTCGAAATACAGCGAATTATAACTCAAGTGAAAATATACAGGCTGGCCCGGAAGTGACTAAATGGCGAAACAAATAGCAGGAGCTAAAGATTTGTTTCAAACAATGCAAAATTTAGAGTTTCCCAAACATCTAACGGAACTGGTAATAATGACACTAAAAGAAACTTGGAACCAGGTACGAGTACAGGGAACAACATCTGACGGTTTTGAAACAAAACGAGGACTACGTTAAGGTGACCCCCTAACATCCACACTTTTCAATATAGCTCTGGAAGGAATTTTAAGAAAGTGCAGACTAACAAGTAAAGAAACTATAATTAAAAGTCCTTACCAAATTATGGCATATGCTGACGACCTTACAATCCTGTGCAAAACCCAAGACTGCTTCAGTGGCGTAACTACCGAGGGGGGCAAAGGGGGCAGCGGCTCCCGGGCCCTGAACTTCAGGGGGCCTAACGGGGCTGGCTTACGTAGCAGACCTGGGGGTGCCCATGGCGAGCGGGCGAGGTTTGGCTCGGAGCAGACTGGCTGTGGACTTGTCCTGGAAGCTACGGGAGCTGTAGGCGGAACCTTGGAAAATTCCTGGGGCTGCTGGCGAATTCGGAGCTGGCTGGAGGTCCTGCAGAGGGCTGCTACTGGAGATGGCTTCTGGATGGTCTCGGCTGAGTAGTCCTGGAAGGCTGGAGGCTTCTAGGTGGTCCTGGAGCTGAAGGGCTACTGATAGACTCTCCTGGGTTGAGTGAGTTCCTACTGCCCATGTCTGTCTATTTAAAGGAGCCCGGTCCTTTGTCTTGAGCTTCCTGGACGCTCATTGGCCCGAAGAGAAAGGATGACTGCCTATTTTTATCGTATTTAATAATTCCGCGGTTATTTCCGTGGCGCGACATATTAGCGCCTTGATTGGTGTCGCAATAGCTGGCTGTTGAAATGCCGATTCTACTGATACCCCATTTGCTATGTTTCGTTTGGCTTTAATTAAAATAAGCATTTGTTTCCCCTGCTTTGTGTATGAAATTACCTCAATATGTTTATTTTTACTGGCCTAACCATGTGCATTTCAAAGTTCTCCTTGCTTCTATTGGTTGCGCGCTGAATTTATCTGTATTTTGATACTAAGTGCTCCCGCCTTGGATTTTTTCCTACCGCTAATTAAAATTGTTTTTAATTTCGTATTATACTACATTAGCTTGATGTCTCTATTTGGTTTTGTCCCCATCGGCCGTTAGAAAATGCTTTGCCCGTATGCGGAGATTTTTCCGGCTGAGGTAAAACCTTGTACTAATTATCTTGTTTCCGTGTCCACGATTTTGGGAGTATTTTTATTGGATGGCAGTTAATTTTTCCCATCGATAGGTACCATGCATGTGTAGTTTCGTTAGGGCGCACTATTGATTAGGAGGGTTTTTGTTAATTAAACTCGATTTCCAATTGCGGCGAATTTGAGCCGCGCTGATGGGCTCTGTGCTTCGGTCTCTTTGCCATGAAGTTTTATGGGGGTTATTCGCTGTACTTTTAAACTGGCATGCCGTAATTTATTGTTTTATTTCTGCAGAGGTTTTTATTTGAAATTTGTGTAGGATCGTGGCGTTTCGGTAAACAGATGTTTTTGTTCTTTTGTTTCATCGTCGTCTAGTTGGCGACGCAGATTTCCTTTGTTGACTTCGTCTGTTCACCGATTCATATTATGCTTTGGCAAGAATAGGACTTACACTTGGCAATTAAGGGGCCCGGTGACCATCACGGCCCTCGGGCCCGGTGACGATCACGGCCCCCGGGCCCAAAATTTGAAGTTACGCCACTGGACTGCTTAAAGGATATTCTCCGAGTAAATGTAGAAAAAACTAAATACTTTATAGCTAATAAGAAGCCAAATGCAAACTCCAAACTAAAAATAAAAATTGTCCGCGGTGATAAACAGTTTAACTTCCAGCAAGAGGAGATTATAGTATATTTAGGATCGGAAATTTCAAGTGACGCTTACAGTGAGATAGAGAGGCGAATATCCCTGGGGATGAGAAGTGCGGCATCCCTAAACACCTTGTTTAAAAATAAAAACATGTCGCGAGCAGCAAAGGTACAACCGTAATAAGACCAACAGTGACTTACGGCAGCGAGGTGTGGACCTTAAACAAAGTGTTTAGCGAAAAACTAAGGGTGTGGGAAAGGAAAATTCTACGGAAAATTTTTGGAGAGGTTAAGGAACAAGACGTGTGGAGGAGACGGACGAATGAAGAGCTGTATGACATGTACAACGACACACACATAGTCAACATAATAAAATAAAGAAGGCTGAGGTGGCTAGGTCACTTACAAAGAATGAAGGAAGACAGGATGCCAAAGCTGGTTTTCCGAGAATCAATGGCTGGCACAAGTAGAAGAGGACGTCCCCTAAGGGAATGGATCCAGGGTGTAAAAGAAGATTTGGAAGAATTAGGAGTGAAGGAATGGGAAACAGTAGCGGCAAACAGAGACATTTGGAGAAAATTAGTAGTGGAAAAAGCCAAGGGCCTTAAAGGCCTATAGTGCTGATATATATACCGGGTGTCCATTCTCAAAGTCGAACATAGAGAATTAACATTAGTGCATTCACTCGTTCTTCATTGAAATAATTCATTTTTCTGTAGATAATTTTAAAGAGACGTTGATAGAAAATACCTGATTTACGCCAACTAATTACCATTTTTTTTGACAAAAGCTATCGAACTTGAGAAGCAAGGCATAGCATATTTAAAAATTCTCAAGCTTTAAGTTAATATTTTAAAATAAAAACCGCATCTTGAATATTATTATTGGTATCATTTGATGCCTAATAATTTTATCTTTCCATTGATACCATTGCCTTCCCTGTAAGTTGAATTGGCGAGCAGGAATCGGCAAAAACGTTCAATACAATGTTAATCGCCTATGTTCGACTTTGAGAACGGACACCCAGTATATATATAAATATATATATATATATATATATATATATATATATATATATAACACCATTCCATCTTTCCCCATATATTTGAGTAATACTGCTTTTAAACCATCTACTCCTGGTGCTTTCCAATTCTTCAATTTTCCTACCGCTTTCTTTACTTCTTTCAGTTGTATGCCGTCGCTTACTCCCTCGAGTTGTTTCTGTTTCCTCTTCATTAATATCTGCTCCCTCTAACATATCTTGGAAATGCTGCTTCCATCTGCCCATAACTGTATTAGCTTCAGTAATTATCTTTCCCACTTTATCCATGATTTGTCTCAACCCACTATGTCTTCCCTTTAGAACTTTATAAAATAGCTTCTGGTTTGATCTACTGTCTTTTTCCATCTTAGTCCCAAAGTCTTCCCATTCCTTAGCCTTGGCTAATCTGACCTCTTTTGCCATTCGTCTCGCTGTTTTATAATTTTCATAGGCTTCTTCATTTCTCTGTTGTAACTGAACTTTCCACACAGTATTTTTCATCTTAATAACATTTTTAACTTCTTCGTTCCACCAACTTGTTCTTCTCTTGGATCCTCCTGCTGTTGCTAAACCACATGCCTTAGTTCCAGCCTTGTATATAATTTCGTTGAATTTCTCCCATTTTCCCTCTATTATCATATTTTGCAGTCCTTCTGCCACATCCTGTGTCTCCTTCGAGATCCATTCTACATACACCCCTCTTATCTGCTGTTCTTGCAGTTTATATATTTTGATAGTTTTTATTTCTCTTTTGCTAAGTTCTCCTGCTACCCTCTCGTACTCTTTTCCCTCATTATTTTCCATTCCTGCTGCTAACAGGTAGTGATCTATCGATAGTTCAGCACCCCTGTATATTCTTACATCCTTTTGCTTTCTCTGTGATGATATAATCTATAATTGATCTTTAATTCCTTCCTGGTTCTTCCCTAGTGTATTTGTGACAGTCCTTATGTTGATAGAAGGAGTTTTGTATCACCAGTTCGTTTTGAATGCAAAATTCTATTAGTTTCTCGCCATTCATGTTGATTGTGTCTTCTCCATAACTGCCCACCACTCCCTGTCTTCTTATAATGTCTTTCCCTATTCTGCCATTGAAATCTCCCATGATTATAGTGGGGTTGTCCACCTCTTCATGTACTATTTGGAGCTCATTCCAAAATTGTTCCTTTTCATTTATCTTGTCTTTTTCCCCTGGTCCGTATACTATTATTATATCCATTTTCCCAGAGTTACTTCGTACAAATGTTACTTACTTATTGTTTTCCATTCCACTAGTTTTTTCATATACCTCGGGCTTATCACACATCCTACCCCTGCTTCCGCTCTTATTCATTTCTACTCCGATATAAAGTAATCCATATTCTTCCACAATCATTTCTCCTACTCCTTTCTTTTTCGTCTCTGTAATTGCCAGTATTTCCACCTTATATTTCTTAATTTCTCGAATTAGTTCATTTTCTTTGCCATATATACTCCGAATATTCCATGTTCCTATTCTATGCCATTAATAGTCTCATTTTTTCCAGTTTTCATTGCATCAGTCATTTTTTCCTTATCCCGTTCCATGCATTTCTCTGTTAATCGTTTTTTGATGGTCCCTGGGCTGGTTTACTTTGCTCATTGTAGCACTTCTGGAGTTTTTGGGATTCCCTGTTCTCAGTGTTGAATCCAGGGGGGTGACCGGGAGGGAAATTCCCCCCAGACAGAACAAAATTCCCTCCCGGAAACATTACCATATCATATTCATATTTTTGTTTTCTATAAAAGAATGGGTGAATTGCGTGGAAATAGGTAAAAATACCCCCCAGAAGTGTCATTTTCCCCCCCGGAGTAAACATTCTGAATTCAACACTGCCTGTTCTATGTCCAGGTTTCTTTGTCACTTATAAACTTCTGGTAGCCCACTTTAACTGTTTTCCCTTTTGCAGCTTCTTCTCTAGCTAGTTTTCATATTGTTGCTTATATCTTTCTTTCATTTAGTGTCATATCGTCGTTTATATACACTTTCGCTCCGGAATTGCGAAGTTTAATCTTACTGCTCATAACCATACTCTTATCTGTTTTACTATTTAACTCTACCAAGCACATTTTTCCTCCCAATTTTCTTACCGATTCTACTTTTAGTTTTATCCCCAATTCCCTTTCTATGAAACCTTCCATTTCGTCCTTCAACATTTTTGGGTTAGTTGCTTCTATTTTTATCCTTTGGATAACTGTGTTCTTTCTCCTCTCTCCTTCCAACTTTTCAATTCTCATTTGCATATGCACGCGAATTGATGCCGGCCAAACTACCATCCGCGGCTGTAGCCAGAACCGGGTAACATTTATAAAGTTATCTTCAACCACCGAACTACACCATGGACACAGCCACCAACATTCAACACACACACACACACATACAACTGACAAGGGAACTTAGCTTTGTTAGACAGGTCGCTTGTTGCTGGATATCATGAAGGAAGAGGTTCAAAGGTAGACCAGGTAGATCTGGTTGCTGTTTCTTTGAAGTGGCTTAAATTAGGATAGGACTGGGGCTGCTCTTGATGGTTCAGGTCTGCTGCTTGCTGCTTGTGTTGGATCAAAAACGGTTTGAGTTGTTCAGATGGTTGTTTAGTTGTTTGATGTCGAGATCATGAGGAAATCATGTCGGAGGAGTCACCAAATTATAACAGCTTGAGACTGTTCATTATATTTACACTTAATTCAGAAATAAAACACATGTCTGGATGTGATGAAGTAAAAAACTAAATTTCCGCCTTTTCTTCAATTTTTAGTTCTTTTCCCGGTTCATTTGCGCCCAAATTAAAAGTTCAGTAAGGTTTTAAAACCCAATTTCGTTCATTTCGAATATTAACGTTTTCCAGCGTAGTTCAGATAAGCGTTTTAAATCTAAATTTAGCTTTGTCCTCGCATGCCATGATGCAATGTGCCTTTATCATATTTTAATGGATTCTCAAAGCTAGAATGTTGCCGTTGTCTGCAGTTTTATCGTTAACTAGCTGTTACCCGCGACTTCGTACTCGCGAGGTTCGTTATTTGTGTATTAAATAGCCTAATGACTAATTATTTTCTGCCATCCCATCCCGTCTCCGGCCCCGTCCCTTTTCCCGACCCCGTTTCGTCCCGCCCCGTTCCTTCCCCTCTCATCCCGTCCCGCCAAGTCCTGTCCCACCCCGTTCCCTCCCATCGCTTCCCTTTCCTTCCCGTCCCGTTCCGTCCAATCCCGTCTAGTTCAGTCCAGTCCCGTCCCGTTCCGTTTCGTCATCTTCCATTTTCATCTTCAGGGGACAAATTTCCAAAAACTTTGAATGACTTAGTTCAAAATTTGATCTTACAAAATGCCAACACCTTTATTACCCGTTAAGGGGTTGAATTTTCAAAAATCCTTTCTTAGCGGATGCCTACTCCCTATGAGGAATCTACCTGCCAAATTTCAAATGCCATTTTTGCAATCAACGTCCCAAAAAACCTCAATAACGACACCCATATCGATTTTTAGGCTAATCTACCCCATTTCACCCCCTAAGGGGTTGATTTTCGGAAAATCACGAAATATGTGTTTGCTTATGTGTTTTTAGGAGTACTACGAAGTTTCAAGCCGAAATGTCTATTTAATATTATTTTTCCATACAAAATTGGAACCCCCATTTTACCCCTTTAGGGGTTGAATTTAGAAATACCCTTCCTTATTCCTTGTATACATCATAAAGGGAACCTCTGTGCAAAATTTCAGCTTTCTAGGTCCAAGGGTTTGGGCTGGGCATTGATAAGTGAGTGAGTGAGTCAGGACTTTCAGTTTTATATACAGGGTGTTCGGTAAAGAATGGGCCAAACTTCAGATATAGTTGATTTCGACAAAAATAAGGTGATTTAACCCAACTGACCTTAGTCCAAAAGTTAGTACTAACGGAGCTACAGGGTGTCAAAGTTGAAAAAAATAAATCACGTTTTTTTAATCTTTCATCACTTCCAGCTAATTTCACGAAATTTCGTATCCGGGGGTTTTTTGGCATGGGAAATTCAAATTTATCAACGATTCAGTTGTATCCTCTAGAGTCTAGAGGGCGCCACAAGCGACCATTAGGACACTGTTAAACCGCTTAAACTTTTTGTGCCACGGTGTATGTCATTTTCGACTAGAAAAATCTTTTTCCCTATCTTTTCTGCTTAAAAAAGGTATATGTTATTGAACTCGCTAGAAGCAACGGTTTACCATAAAAACGCATCCAAAGCTGATCATGAATGTAAATTATCCTAAAGTAAAGTCAGATTGTTGAGTAAATAATGGGCCATACCGCAACCGCGTAATAGTTAGACCATAATAAGTTGATTTGCTTCAGCTTACCCTAGTACCAAAGTCGATAATAACAAAGATACAGGATGTCAAAGTATTTACTCAATAATCTGACTTTACTTAAGGATAATTTACACGCATGATCAGTTTTAGATGCGTTTTTCTGGGAAACCGTTGCTTCTAGCGAGTTCAATAAGATATACCTTTTTTAAGCATAAAAGATAGAGAAAAAGATTTTTCCAGTCGAAAATGACATACACTGTGACACAAAAAAGTTGCAGCGGTTTAACAGTGTCCTAATGGTCGCTTGTGGCGCCCTCTAGAGGATACAACTGAATCGTTGATCAATTTGAATTTTTTATATCAAAAAAACCCCCGAACACTCATGGAAATTTCGGAAATCAAAGGGTACTTTGTGTTTTTATGTTTACTGAACAGACTATACCTTCGATTAGCACATGGTCTACTTCATTTATTGTTCTGCCGTCCGGACTTCTCCATGTACTCTTGTGTATATTTATGCTGTAAGAACGTATCCTTTACTATCACTCCTCTTCCTGCCGCTAAATTAATTAGTTCTAGTCCGTTTTTATTTGTTTTCGTATGTTTACTATAGCCCTCCTATTACCGGTGTAACCCTTGGTTCCTTTTCCAACTGTGCATTGAAGTCACCCAAATCCATTTTCACATCATAACTTGGAATTTTACTATACTCTTCTTCTAATTTTCCATAAAACTGTTCTTTTTCCTCTTCGTCTGCGTCTTCAGTAGGTGCATGGACATTAATTATGCTTATTTTCCTTGAGCCGCTTTTGTACCTAATAAAACATAATCTTTTACTTATCGGCATACAATCAATCATTATTTTCTTCATATTTTCACTTATAAGAAATGCAGTACCAAATCTTTTTTGGCTGCCACCACCACTGTTTAGAAACGTGTAACCGTCTATCTTCGCCATTTGATGATCTTTTATATTTTATTCTTGTAGTGCTAATAACTCAATTTTTCCTGTCCTACTTGTGTTTTCGCCATTAGTAGGTCTTGGTCACTGTTTATTTCATGTCCACTTCTCACCCGTACACCTACTATGTCCCGCCTATACTTCTGACTTATTAATACATAATCGATAATGGACTTTTCGTTCCTGCTTTTGACTACTCTGGTGTACATATGTATCTTTTTGTGTTGGAAGAACGTATTCATTACTAACAAATCATTCTGAATGCAGAAATCTATAATTCACTTACCATTGTTGTTTTTCATTACTTTCTCACCATGTTCTCCTATAACAGTTTCTGTTTCATTTACTCTTCTGTTTAAGTCTTCTAATACAATCAGTCTTACTGTTGACCTTTCTACCGCGTCATTTACTTCATCCCAAAATGTATCCCTCTTCGGTGCTCTCTCATTTTTATCAGTTCCGTACAATATTAATATGGTTACCTCAATTTTTTTTGTATCAATATATTGATATTTAGTTACATTTTCCAGATTTTGACATATCAATATGTATCAATCTATCGATATATATCAAGCTATCGATAAATATCGATACCTACGTAACATCTATCGATATGTAAAAAAACTTGAACAAATATTACCAAACATCAATATTTAAAAAATGGTGTATCGATATTATTTTTGCTCAACCCCAGTTATAGGTTTGCATACGTGTTAAGCTTTTTAATTTAAAGTTTGCTTTGGACAACCATTGTAATTTTGTGATTTATTGTGGTATCATTAAATCTTTCTGAACCCTACTTATCTACTAGGGAAGGTTTTTATACTTTTGACAAATTTATAATGATTTCTTTGATATGTGAATTACATAAATATGTAAAAAAAAAAACTACGACCACTACTAAAAGTAGGCCTTTTAGCACTAGCTTGTTTCACTAAAAATGACGTTTTATAAATCAGCGTGTTAAAAGTGAAATCAGCTGTTTACTTTTAGCCCATGTGCTAAAAGTAACGGGTGGTGTTGATTTAGAATTTTGAACTGGAAGTGAGGTTGTAAAGTTATTCTAGTTACTTCTTTCGTTAGAGGTAGTGTTTTTTAAATAATTAAAGCATTATGTAATGAATAAAGTTAAATGTTTACTATTATAATTACCTTTGATAACTAACTTTGACAGCTACCGGCTGCAGAAACAGTCACCTGCGCCGTCAAGGCTCTCTTTATTATGACATAAGCTATAACTGTCGTACATGCAAACCTTTGTTTAATTGACATTTATAGATTAATAACAGTAAATTTAAGGCCATAGAAAAAATATTGTGTGCAAACTCGTGCTAAGTGTTTATGCACGAGACATGTTATGAAACTCAGCCTTCGACTTCGTTTCATAATTTTCATGTCTCGTGTCTCAACGGCCACTTTTAGCACTTGTTGCACAAATAGCTATTAAAGCCGGCAGTACGACTGAGTGGTGTTACATCTCTCACAGCACTTGTAAAAGTTAAGTTCCAGTCTGCTCGGTCAATGCTTGGATGGGTGAACATCTGGACAGCGGGCGTAGTATTCTAGCTTAGACAGGCTCCACTAACTCAAGTACCTCCGCCAAATTTAAAAATGCACATACCCTCAGCGTATCGGTGCGCTCGGCACCCCGGCACTGTGTACACGGAGTTACAGATTATGTATGTAAACATTTTTAAATGGAATAGCGTAAAAAAACAATAAATAAATATGTAATTTTTATTGCTGTGTAATTTAAACTTTATAAACAATTTTTGACCATAATTCACCATCAGAAACAATATGATATATTAAAAAGACGACATATCGTTTCACAGCCTCATTTTATAACAAGCATATGTAGATCGCTGGCGGCTAGTAGGTACTAACATAAGAACATGCAATGCAACCTTGATTTTTTTTAATGTAGAATACTTCTATCTAGTAACAAAACCGAGTACTTTTTTGTAGTTCCTTTCTATCACATGATTTTCAACGACCATGTGCGTTTGTTTATAAGGTTTCGCCTCTTTAACACAGCTTTAGTATAGTAACAAAACGAAGTAATTTATGTAGTTGTATGCAAAAAAGAATAGAGTAGATGAGTAACAAAAACAGTGGAAGTCTTGAAGCGAATGTAACAGTAAAAGTAATACAATTACTATAAAAATGTGACAGATACTTGACAGTACACTACATCAATGTGCCTGCCATGAAAACTCAATTGTCATGTACGCACAAGCCGCCACCAATCTATATCAAAAACTAATCTAATAGTAAAATGTAAACCTAAAATGTAATATATTAAACATGTAATGGTTATTTACGTATAAAGGGCCAAACAGTGTTCAAACAGCTGTCAAAAGTGACGTTAGTGGTATTTTTAAGGTTAGGTTAGTACACTGTCAAAATATTAGCAGTCACAGCCTGCTCAGAGTCATGCTAAAGAAAGATAGACTATACAGTTTATACAATGGCAGACAATAAATTTAGGCCGGCCTGTCATTTGCTTGACATCTATTACTACTACTACTACTTGGTCCAACTAACCTCAATTTCGATTTTTCCAGCCTAAATTCATTGTCCACCACAGTACACTTGCTGCTATAGGTTTTTCATGATTTTTTAATAATATAATTATCTTTATTTTTACAAAAACTTGCCACTTTAAAACAATTATTTAGAATTACAGTACAGTCTCAATAACTTCAATTAATGATTGCAAGTAGGTATCTGGCGAAGTTATTGAAAAGTTGAAATTATCAAAAATTTCATAAAAGGAAAATAACAATATGCTATAGAAATGGGTAAATTTAAAATTCATTCAAAAGAACAAAAATTAATAATGAAAATGTAACAAAATTATGAAACTTTTACCTGTGAACTCAGTGCACTACACTTGCTGTGACACTGTACTGCTGGCAAGCAAAACCACCGAATTTACCGTTTGTGACAGAGAAAACGGAGACACAATGCACGTGTGGTTCAAGGATGTAAAAATTAAAAGTTGAAACTATAGAACAATAAACAGACAATTGAAAATACAAGGTAGGTATCTAATGCAACAGATTGCTATTTGAAATTATCAAAACGGTACGAGTGCAGGCAATTGAAATTAAAAGGTAGGTACTTAATCAGAAATTTCGACATTATAGCGAATTGAAATTACTGAGATTGTATTGCATGTAAGACAAAAGAAGGCACACCTTTAAAAATTGACAAAAATAAATATAACTTTCAATAAAGTAAAAACGAATTTTGATATAATAAAAACATGTCTTCAGTCTCTTCTGTATTTTCTGTAATTTATGTGACAGCAAAAATATGGCAAATGGATTTGTTATTAAATGATAAAATTGTCCGTAACAAACAAACAAACAGGTAAATATTTGAAAGTTAGTGTGTTTACTGGTTATAGCGGCTCACTACATCATTAGAAATAAGACGAAAACAATGATATTACAGTGAGAACATAATTTTGCCTCATTTTGTATTAATTGCAGTTTAAAAATAAAAATACCTTCACTTTGAGCAAAAAAAATTAAAAATAAAAGATATCTTTACAAATAACATTTTCAACAAATAAAAAATTCTTCACTGAGTGTTACGCTTTTGTACACTGTGTTACAAATGTCTATTTAACACTATCAGTAATAAACAATATGTAATTCTACGTTACAAAGATAATAAATGATATAAATCGATATTTTATTATTACTATATTTTACTAAAAGATTAACAGCCAATTCTTAACAAAATTACTAGAAAGTCATGTTCGTAGGATCACATAAATTTTAAATTTAAGTAAAATATCAATTTTATATCAATACACAGTGAAACCTTTTCATAACGAACACCTATGGAGAATCTAAAACTGTCAGTTGTCACTGTGTGCATTAAGAGAGGTTTCACTGTACACAGTACACCGTTGATTTTATGGACCTTAATTTTCCAGATTACAGATTTTCAGAAAAAAATTGGAGTAATTGAAATTTCACTCTGTCAGCATTTCAGAGGCAGTATGGCACAACAATAAACATTATTTTTTACATGTTATACTACTTATACTGCTGATAAGTAATGCATGTGCTATGTGTACCTATCATATGGGTCCATGAAATCAAGCGCCTGTTGTATTAATAAACTCTTAAAATTTAACATAATAATATTTTTATATAAAAAACGATATAATAAAAAAACACTACTTGAATATAGATTAAACATATATATAAGTACTGGAAAACTATGCATACATCAAATAAAATCTACCAATGTTCTAAATTATAAAACTTAATCTAAATGACTCATGTAATTTGTATGCCCAATCAAATGAATGCTTACGGCCTGCTAAATTTAGGTTCAAACAATACCTCATTTTCAGCAAGTTAAAAAGCAAAATAGAATATCAGCGCAGAAAGCTTTTTACTAATTTTGTATTAAGGCACTTCTTTTCTTCTTTTTTCGTTCTTTCATCACATTTCATGTGTTTTTTTGGAATTGCAGCTACAATTAAGAAATAACAATTTAAACAAAATTATCACATATAATCCCATAGGAGCATTAATTCTATCCGGCCTTTTTTTTGTACGTACCAATAACGTCGTATTAATTTGCCCGAGCGGAACACAAGGACAAATTAGGACGTTGTTGGAATGTACGTAAAATAATTTCTGGAAAGAATTAATGCTCGAATGCAGAAAATCGTAACGACACAAACCCTCACAGTCTATCTTCAAAAAATTTCCAAGAAATTTTGTAGTTGTCTTGGTTACGGCTCGTGAACTAATTTTACTATTGGTCATTAATGAGTGTCGTACGATTTTCATCATTATAATTTAAAATATAGCAAATCATTATTTGAAGCTATTTAATTCGTTCGTCCTTTAACATAATACACCATAAAGTGATCTTTAATTGAAATACTTCTACTACCGCAAATATAAATTTTTAATTATATATTACAAGGTACAGCTTAACAAATCCAGCTAGGCCTTCCAGATAGGTCATAAAAGGTACTGTGATCATATTTGATTTCACTAAATTGGCAATATGTGTAAAAATGTAGAGTCTGGCCACCCTAAGATAGGGACAGGCACATCACAGATTGTCTGCGCGGGTTTTTGTTACGTCTATTAAGTAACTACAGCAATGTTAAGCCCTGGGGTTTTTCCCAACATGAGTGGAAATTTGTTGCAGAAAAATTTAGCAGGTGGTTCCTCTCTACAGTTGTATAAATGGACAATTTAATAGTCGATTTTATCTTAAGACAGAAAATGATCATTGTAAATGTTTACAAATAGGTAGAAAGTTTCGGCTTCGAATGTTTGAAAATAATTATCAACTAAATGTGTACCTACTTGTGTATACCGGGTGACAATGACACCAGGGCCATGCTTATATATCTTCTTTATTTATGAATCGATTTGGATAAAATTTTATATGAAGATACTAGACATACTTTCTGATTGACCGATAGATATAGTCAAAATGGACGACTTTCGGTTTCACCGGAAATGACACCAACTTTGATTTTTTAAATGGATCACCCTGTATATTTTATGTTTTTCGGATTCTACAAGTCCAATTACATATACATACTAGCGTCGGCAAATTTTCATTTTTTCAAACAAAAAAATATGCTCTAATTGACTCTAGCAACTAATAATAATAGCTATTTTATCAATGAAGTCAATAACAAACCCTTAATAAAAGAACATTTGATAATCAAGTTTTTTAAGAAAGTCACTTTTCTTAAATGGCACCTGCCAAGGGCCGTCTTGCCATTAAACAGCAAATTTAGTTACCAATCTAACGATATGCATCATGCCTTCATCTTTATCTAAAATTGAAGAATAATTAATTAATTAATTTTGTTAATATTTCTGTGTAATACCTAAGCAAATTCGACAACACTGTTGTATGTAATTTGAGTCGTAGATTGCGAAAAACATAAAATATATAGGGTAATCCATTTAAAAAATAAAAGTTAGTGTTATTTCTGGTAAAACCGGAAGTCGGCCATTTTGATTATGCTTATATATCAATCCAAAATTATGTCTACTATCCTTGTATCAAATTTCATCCAAATTCATTCATAAGTAACAGAGATAGAGGCATGGCTCTGGTTTCATTGTCACCCGGTATATTAATGTAGATAGCTTTATTTTGCGATGATTTACTAAAAAGGGTTTCTACCAATTTTCGCTTATTTGTTTCCTGGGTAGGAATTTCATACCAAACTTATGGGTAGGAGGCAAAATTTGCTAGTGATTAGTTGGTGATGAATTGGCGTCCACCCGCGTACACAATACTTGTGATCACAATTTAAAACAGTGAGCAAGAAAAACAAAATTATTATTCATACATGTACTATTATTTTAATTCATAGAAATACAAATATTGTAAAGTTAAAAACTGCTTTCGCGCCCTTGACTTTTAATCGGCTTTCCCTTAACACAATGGTAAGAATCTAGTTTAGCGACCAACACCGATCGACATGTGCTATACACCATTCGTCGAGTCTCGTCGAGCTGAACAATATTGTTGCTGGGGGCATTCGGGGCAGACCAATGGTTACTGAGATACAGCACTATAAAGTTTTTTTTTAATAAATTTTTTCTTTGTGGAAAACACGCTGGGGTCATTGGTGGGGCGCCGCGCGCAGCGCTTCGCGCAGCGTACCTCACCGAAGGCTAATAACAAGTCACACTGAGCGCCATCTAACCTAACCTTACCTAACCTAACCTATCCTATACTAACCTAACCTAACCTAACCTTACCTATCCTAACCTAACCTTACATAAGCTAACCTAGCCTTACCTAACCTAACCTAACCTATCCTATCCTAACCTAACCTAACCTAACCAAACCTAACCTTACCTATCCTAACCTTACCTATCCTAACCTAACCTAACCTTACCTTACCTAACTTAACCTAACCTAACCTAACCTAACCTAACCTTACCTAACCTAACCTAAACCAATGGTTACTGAGATAGAGCACTATAAAGTTTTTGAAAAACTCCCCCCAGCCAGAAGCAAAATATATACGAAAATACGGGACCATCCGACTGAAAATTAATTGTAAAGCGTGAAAAAATTTTTCTTCGTGAAAAACACTCTGAGGCCTTCGGCGGGGCGCCGCGCAGCGTACCTCACCGAAGGCTAATAACAAGTCACACTGCGCGCCACCTAACTTAACCTTACCTAACCCAACCTAACCTTATCTTACCTTACCTAACCTAACCTTATCTTACCTTATTTAACCTAACCTAACCTAACCTAACCTATCCTAACCTTACTTTTTTTTTATTGAAGATATATCTTCCAGAAGACACCACCATGCCCGTACATGGTGGCGTGATGGATTTTTACTGACTAAAACTCCCCATCTTTGCTACGTTTCAACTGTATCCGGTACCGTTTCTTTCAAAACATGTCAGTTGGAAACCTAACCTTACCTTACCTTACCTTACCTTACCTAACCTAACCTAACCTAGTCTAACCAAACCTAACATAACCTTACCTAAACTAATCTAACATAACCTAACCTAACGTAACCTTACCTAACCTAACCTAAGCTAATCTAAGCTCACCTAACCTTACCTTACCTAAACTAACCTAACATAACCTAACCTAACGTAACCTTACCTAACCCAACCCAACCAAACCCAACGCAAACTAACCCAACCCAACCTGACCCGTGCAGTGCAGCGCCCCGCCAAAGGCTCCAGAGTGTTTTCCACAAAGAAAAAATTTATAAAAAAAAAAACTTTATAGTGCTGTATCTCAGTAACCACTGGTCTGCCCCGAATGTCACCAGCAGCAATATTGTTCAGCTCGACGAGACGCGTCGAATGGTGTATAGCACATGGCGATCGGAGTTGGTCGCTAAACTAGATTCATCCAAAACAATTTTTTTGTCAACATTTTTAACAAAACGAAACGCAAATGATAACAACTATAAACAACTAAACCCCCTGGTAACAAGACGGCTATTTAAGAATGTGCCGTTGCTAAGTAACCATGACCCACTGGGACAATTGCCAAAGACTGCGCACCTTGGCAATGATGACGTGCCTGTCTCTATCTTAGGGTGGCCGGACTCTAACTGTCAAACATACAAACTTTGGTTATCTTTTAAATGTCAAATAATCAGGGCCATGACACTGGGACTATAAAGTGACCTTTGGAATGACCTACCACAATCTGGCAACATGGTTGTGCCAACCTTTAAGAAAAAATTACTAGTTTTGATCACTAAATGAACAATCTGTCAGTGCCCTACCCCTGTCGTGGTGATGCATTCCAGTTGAAAAAAAATCTATAAAATCACTGCTATTTACATCACAGTGCATCACTTCACCGTAATATTCGATTTAAAAACAATCCTAATGGGTAGGTACCTAATTCTCCATTGCAAGTAAATCGCTACTAATTTTGACTTCATCTAAAACAGCAATTTCTTCAAAATAGTGATATTGCAGTCAGAACAAGCCTCTTCATCTTATTACCTTTTATATCTGCTCTTAAAGTGCTTTTCACACACAACACTAGCCTTTCCAATCTGCCAGTTCTCTAAATGCAAAATGTCTTTCTATTTTTGTGCCACCGTTTCATTAGATGGAAACTTCAACACGCTAACATATGGAGCAACTGATGAAGCGTAAGTTGACGTGCAGCTTGGTACGTAACACTTCAAAAGCATTTTTGGAACTTATATGGACTGTCTTGTCAAAATAGTTTTGAATGTCAAATAGCCTATATTTCAAACAAACAAAACATAGTGCGTCTTGGAATGGCCTAGCACACAATCTGGCAACAGAACCAGTGTCATGGCCTGGAACAATATAGACCGCCTTGGTAGAGGCCCGTAGAGGGATTTTGTAAAATTTCCCTTCTTATTAAACCAATGACATTTTGATCAAAAGTTAAAAATAAAGTAAGAAACAGCCAAAGCCAACATATTATGAGAATGTAAAATTGGAAGACCTCTTATAGACTTACATAAAATTCAACAGCGTGTGGCCAAAGCAATTAGTACGCCTCTGATTTTTTGTTTTATTTAACTTAACCTTTTTGCAATAGACTCGCAAATCGCTAAGCGTGCACTCCAGCCCGTGTTGGGCCAAACTTAAAATTTATGGTTTTCTTGGTGTATTTTTTATTTAATTTATTGTTCAAAATTATAATTACACACATGTGAAAACTATCAATAATATTATAAATAAATGAATACTTAAAAAATAAAAAATTGGAAAGATACGCTGATGCAGAGATGTGCATGCGCATGAGACGTACGGATACATCAGTCTGTAGTTAGATATAACCATGTTGTAAAGCATACAAGGTGTAACGTTTCGCAGAATGTGGGCAGACCTCAAATTCAACCAATAGGACATGGTCCCACAAATGGCACAATTGGTAGTACTGAAGTGTATTGTTGAAGACACTGTCGATGTCAAATTTGAGGTTAAGTTTTGCGTCAATTGGTGTCAGATTGACGCAAAACGTAACCTGCTAACCTTGAATTTGACATCGACTTACAGTGCCAGCAACAATATACGATCGCAGCCATGGTTACACCATGATCGCGGCCATGATGGATTTCCTGTGCAGGACCATCGGGGATTGGTTGATATCTACCCTCTACTTTCTGAACGATTGCCCATCCCGGGAGCGTTTCACCTTGTATTCTTTACGCCATGGATATAACAATGTTTATATGTGACTTGGTGCTACATCAGTATAAAGTGAAATGAGCAGAATCGAAAACGTGCATGCATGTTACTGAACCATCACATATCTACTTTGTTCTGAAACCTAAATATGTCACTGTACCACATATGCCAAAAAACGACAGTTATGTCAGCAGGCTGGTGGGGACTTTCTCAAGAATCATACATATAGGGCAGTAGTTGTGAACAAATTAAATAAGATTAACAATTTTACGTCAATACGATAGTTGTCAAAAATGTTACCAATACGAAGCTCGCAAATTACTAGCTTCTAACATTAGTTATAATTTTCTCCAGGGAACAAGTTGGATTTGTTATGCTATAATAGTAAATTTACAGTCACTTTCTTATTTAGTATTTTTGAAGTGGCACAACTACATTGACACATCGATTCCATTATCGAGCATGCTTTTAACCTCACATTTTTTGTTTGTCATGTATGACAGCCGATTTCAGTTAGGAGTTGGGGTTATAATATATATTGTTTTTATTGTAATTTTCTTGTTGTTTTACGTTGTTCGTTTTGTGATAATTTTTTTATGTATTGGCTAATGTATAATACTTTGTCTGTACTAGATACCATAAAACGGGGCTATTTTGGAAATTATGATTCTTCCAAGCCTGGCAACCCTGTTTACGCATGACACAGGTATGTTGGGAGCATTTCAGTGTTAGTTAAATCCTATCTTCATAAAAAACTATGTAATGAACCTGATCCTGATTGGGCCACAAACTTTATCAAAAGGCACAAAAACTCAATATCGAATTGCTTTTCGGCAAATATTTCTACTAAATGAGCAATGGTAAACAGACAAAATTTGGAAGTTTTTTATTATAATGATGTCATTACTACTACCAAAGAACATATAACATGAAGAACTTCAGTCCCGAAGTTTACCTGCGTAAAACGCGAAATTACTCGTCCACCAGGATCGCAGTTTTAGGCCCTCTGTGAACTAGGTAACCAGTTAAATCCTCTCAGGGTATTCCAGAAACAAACCATTCCAAAGATTTCTTAGACTAAATCGGTTAGCGGTGTTGCCAGATTTAAAACATTTAAAACGGTGCGACATAATTTCGTTTTCCTCCGTTAACATTGTAGCTCAAACTAGCTACTTTTATTGAAATGACAGAAATTCGTTTCGAAACAAATTTTATTAATTTCAATTCTTCTCGTCTAGGAAATATGTTATTTCTAATTAAGGCTAGTGTACCGAGTTACATTTTACAAGATTCTAATTCGTGGCATTTAATTAGTTATCAGGAATGACGTCAGTTAGATAGGAATTACAATAATGCAGAAATATAATTAACTAATATGTGTTTTGTACTGTATTTGCAAATACTGTACGAATTTTGCACCGACCGTTGCTATGCCAGCATTTTGCATAGAAAAATTGCATCCGCGAGCTAGGTTTTACAGAAAATTCTAGCGGGCTCTTTACCTGAGGAGCCAGTTTCCGGCGGCGTATTGGCATTGTTTACCATTGCACAGTGCATCAGTATTCTGAAACGCAGTAAGAAATGTACATTGCTCAAAATTCACTGACATTATTTACTACGGCACAGAACACGAACCTTGTAGATGCTCTGGAACGTAGTAAACAATAGATCGCTTATGATGTCAAATGAAAAGGCCAATGTTTACTTCGATTGAGAGCCATATATTGCTATGGAGAGAAATCAGAATGGGAAGCTAATAATTATAAATAATAGTTAATATGAGATCATGATTGGGTAGAATGAAACATTTCAAC